>WYDF02277485.1:0-17449 GCA_009867245.2 Adranes taylori | reverse complement strand
GATTTGAAGAACTACCCAAAATTTTACCGGTTCTTCAAAATGAGAATATACTATATACACACACATAACTATATATATATATATATATATATATATATATATATATTCTTGAGTATATATATATATATCTATTTAGTACGGTGTACATAAATAAAATAGTGCTAATGGTGCCCACCGTTACGAAACATTGTATTGTATTTAATAAGTGTGGACAAAATTTTGTTTGTAGTAAATATTTTAAATTCGCCTTTGAAACTTTTGAATGTGAATTCCTTTAATAGTTTATTTCTTATTTATCTACATTTCTTCCTGTTAAGACACTTCTCTATCTGTTCTGCTTTAGGTGATAGCAATGCTGTCTCTATTAAGACCTACATATCTACATAAGACCTACAAACCTACAAGACCTACAAGACCTACAAGACCCGTATATGTATGAATGTTACAAATTATTTATAAGTGAGAACTAAATATGTACTAAACCTGCATATATTTGACAAGTACCAAATCCGTTCCTAAATATTGTTGTAATAGTTTAATCATTACGTGCGTCCATATATTTTATTATCGACCACACTACTTGTAGCCTTGAACTTTTCTAGCAGGCTGCCAACTGTTAAGTGCTATACTGGTTGTCGTTCAGAATGCTCAATGGTCAATATTATTAACTTATACAACAAGAAAACATGGCAATATTAGTCCAACCTTATGGTGCGGGACTTTTGGGACAGTATGTATGCCATTTCTAATGGTTGGGAACCCTAGAGCCTCTTCGGTTATGTTTATAATTGCAACAACTCAAACACTATGCCAAAATTCTGGTTTAGTTTAAATGCGACAGCTGGTCATTCTAACCAAGTCTAATACAATCGAATCTAATCTACCTTAATATTAATATCTGCTTGCTAGCAACTTATCAAAAAAATTTAATTTTAAACATTATTTACACAATCTACATAGTAAACCCTGCATTAGGGGCGAATTTTTATTTAGCCAATTGTGTTGAAAACAGCTTAGAAAATAAAAACTAACATTTTAAATTGAAGTACTTCATTTTCTCGATTAAAATCAACTGACCGAAGTTTAATGGGGTACATCAGATTCAATCCGAAAGTGTTAGCAATTATACGGAACAAGAGTCTACCAATTCATCTCAACATTTGTTTTTTATTTGAATGGATTTACTTTTGGTCCTTTCCGAGTACGTCATATTGTCGAAACATATATAAACAGTGGGGTAATATTAATCTTATATAATTTGTTGTAATTAACTATTATTAATATTACATTAAGTAGTATTGATAAACCTCTTATGAAACCATAGAGACAACAACACGTAATCAGGGTTTTCCTGAAGCGATAATTGCATCGATTAACACAATGTTGCAAAACTAGAAGGTAGGTGCACGCACGGGTTCGGAGACTATTAGGATTAGGTCGACTAAGGGATATCCCGAAGGAGGAGTTCTCCCATTGTTGCTCTCGTTCATTGTTGCTAATGCACGTCTTAGCAAGGGCAGGCCATCAAGTACAATGGTATACAAGTTGGTATAGAGAAAATGGGCTAAACATTAACCCCAACAAAATGACCATATCTACCTCACTGCATTAGAGGCACTGACAGGATTGCGTTCCATTCACTTAGTCTTGAAGAGAAATGCTTTAAATTAGGTCACGGCTATCGCAAGGATAACACCCAAAACCTTCAAAGAGCCTGGCACGGTACCACTCATTGCATGTGTGATGACAGACACTATATTTCAACTTTGAACAACCATTTGTAATTGCCTAACATACCAGAGATTTCTGGGAAAATGGATTTTCATATGTCAAAGGTGCATTGAAATACATTGATATACAGATTGTTCTAAATTGGATAGTGTTAGGACTGTATGGCCCGAAGTGGAGAGCAGTGTTCTCTATGGATGCACACACTTATATCCTGCAGGCTAAAGCAAAAGTCATTGATAAATGTGCTCTAGAAATCAGGCAAAAAGGCAAGAAAGGCAGCAACATACGTACAGATAATCAAGCAATACTAAGGACATTATATGCTAAAACATGTGAGTCTAAGCTACTATGGACCTGCTAGTTACACCTGAAAAAACTGGTGAACCATAAAAATTTAAAGTTATGGTGGATACCAGCACATTCATGGATTGTTGGCAATGAAATAGTTTACAAGCTAAGCAGGCGAGCGGCAAAGAACGACCTAATTTGCCCGGGCCCTTCCTGTGGTTTAACGAGAAAACACAGGAAGCAGAAAATAAGAGGAGTAATAAGAATAAAAGACTGGACCATCAAATACTGACCCAATGTCCCAGGTCAGGAACATCCAAAGGAACATTCAGGAACATTAGACCTGACATCAGCACTAGACTTTTGTTTTTGATATCTTCGTCGTTATTTGTTTCATAATTTCCAGTACTTGAAACATAGCGTTCAAACACTTTATTCAATTTTTTGCTACTATCGCTTCAGATTCTACTATCGGCCACAGATTCTTCCACCCAATGCTCTATTCCTCTTTTTTCTGACATATCCTCCCACCCCCTCCCCCCCTCTCTCTCTCTCTCTCCACTTCTACATCTAAATCTTGCAATCATCAGTTTTTCTTTTATGCTTCTAATTAAGCAAAATATTGTTAATATCCTTGTTTTTTGATATTTTTGATTATTAAATTCTTTGGAATATTAAATTATATTTATGCGTGGGTAACTGAATTATATTAAGTAATTTTTGTCCATATTAATTAGTCATTGATGATTTTATATTATTATAATTTTAATATTAATTCAGTAATATAGTAATATTAAAACATTACAAACGTGCAGCCAGTCAATTATAGGAAAAAACTGGAGTGGTGTAATTTTGGATATATAAGTGAAATATAAGCTCACTAAAATATAAGTTAGAGATATAAACTCGCTCTATGAGACTAAAAACATACGGTTTCGGGAATTTGATAGATAAGTTATTTGTTTACTTTTTTTATGTGAAAAAATTTTTATAGAAAACAACCGGTGCGACGTTATATAATTTTGTGTATAGGTGAAATTTTTTAAATTTTAAATTTTAATGAAATGATAGAAACTTGAAAGCAATTTGCAACATATGGTTCTTTGGACGGTAAAATAACAAACAATTATAAATTGACAAGTTTTATATCTTTCGAGAAAAATGGTGCTTCTGCAATGTTCATTTGTTGTACCTATTTCTTTATCAAAACGTACATTGGGAATTTTCCTAGAAACTGATCGATTTTTTCATGCCCAGCCGACATAGAGTTGGCCATTTTTAGGCTGTTTTTTAGTGTGAATTCTATTCCAAAATGGGCCCAAAGGGTTCCAATTAAAGCTTATTGCCGGCAAGAAAACAATGTAAAATTCAAAAATTGGTCAATACTTGCTCTTTATAAAAACGCGTAGCATAGTGATTTTTATGTTTAAATTATATAAATATTAACAAACGTAAAATTTTTGGATAAATAAGAGTGACCAAGTGCTTCAACCCTTCACAGTTTAGAGTGCAGATCCTTCAGTGCAGATTTGTCAAAAACTAATACTGTACAATTTTATGTTTTGAAAATATGCTCGTCTGTTATACTTTCCACGTCAAATACAAGTAGCGCATAGTGTAAAAAGCCAGCGGGCGAACATTTTTAGTGACCTGTTTGTTTTAAACTACCGCGTACAAAACTTTATTTACATGTAAAGGAAACAATAAGGTGTCTTGCATAGCCGTTCCAAATATCACGATGCCGTCTCCACTCGTAAAAGAGCAATGAATATAAATGTCCCGTAAAAATCATACTAAAATTAAGGTTTTCTGCCAGGACACAAACGTTCAAAAAATTACAAAATATTCATAACTCAAAAAATCAAAAGAACTAAGGTGTTTTTAGTTATATGTAAATTAATTAATATGCACTCCGATTTGTATTTCTGACATAATTATTGCCATAAAAAGAATCACATACTTAAGAGAAAAACCGCGTGCTCTGAAATCTCAAATTCTATCGATTATAAGCATTATTGATCTATTCGAATCTAAGAAATGTCTAAACAATAATTCATCTTCCTCATTGTCGATCGTGGCGACTCCTGACGGACAAACCTTGCGGAAAACAAGGTGGTTGTGTCTCACACTTACTTATTAAACGTCCATTAATCAACTTATTTTTTTAATGATCTCTTTTTAATACATTGACGCAAAAACTGATTTACGCGAGAAATAACTTCGATTTTCTCTTGACCATCAATTCTTCCACTCTGCGGAGAAGTTGTATCCCCTCGTGTACCCTGAAACATGCTAGCCGTGTGCTGGATTTATTTGCACTTGTTCAATAAATCGCGTTTTCCCTTCGATTATATATTTAAAATGTTTGGAGATCTGTGCGTTAGAATCTAAAAAGTGAATACATTTAATATCTTTTTACAATATATTCACAAATTCTCATCAAGTCCTATAAAACAGTTTGCTTTTGAGAAATAGTAGTACTCAAAAACAGTTATGGAAGATGCTTTGAAGATTTGTTACGGTCAAATATCAAAAGCGATTCAAATTTATATTGCAACAATGGTGTTGCTATATAGATTACCAAATATACGATTCTCTCTATCGGACAGTATCGTTAGCAACACCTCAACAGATTTAGTTTGGATTGAACTCAACATGTATGTACGAACGTAATTTCATTATATTGTACGAGGAACATACATACATTTTAGATACAATCGGAGAAAGATTGCTTTGGGTGCAAGTTAAATTCGTCCGCAAGTTAAATTCGTCCATTTGAAAATGGCCGACAACTAAGCAATAGCCAAATGTATATCCCACTCTTTACCAGTGTGCAAAATGTTTTTGACTTCTCACGATACAAAGAGAGCAATAAAACATCTATTTAGACATGATATTTTAAGGACGTATGTGTTGGTTAATTTCTTGGTTATTGGTTAATTTATTTTATGGAGCACTTCAGGTGCAGTTTAATAATGACACTACTGATATCAAATTTACAGTTAGACAAGTGCTAGCTTGGGGCAATCTTTCATTGTGAGTGCAGTACACGATTTTCTTTGCATTTTAATTTTCGGGACGAAATTTTTGTGGGCAGTGACGAGTGTTACAATACAAAGCGCATTCATGTTATTTTTATTATATTATATATAATTCAAGTAACTTTTGACGTTTTAAAGTAGTGCATTCTAGTCTAATTTAGTCTCTTTCAAACGTACTTTGAGAGAATTTGAATTGTTATTGTATTTAGCTTTTCTTTAAATTTTACTTTGGAGTTTTCGACTTTCAGGATAAAAAATCTTTGAGGTGAGGCAAATATAACTAATATAAATGAAATCATTTTAATTTGGTTGTACTGTATATATTTCATGTATTTTCAATACTCATAAGTCATCTAAATTATTCAAGATAGTTAAGTTCTATTAAATGTTTTAGATGAGTTGCGTAGCATAAACGATCAGGACCATTATATCCTAAAAGCGGAAAGTAAAGTAGTTCTGAAAAAATTGAAACCAATATTATCTACGGAAGTAAATCATATTGTATCCGCAATGATCAATTTTGATGATACGTTATTCTTTAAAAATATTATAATTTCTAATTTATATTTTTGTTAGGACGACTAACATTTTACGATGCAAGCACCTGTTAAAACATTTTCATCCTATCTAATACTACGTGATGTCATTTCGTCGGTGTAGATTGTAAATGTGTATGCGTGTGTGTTCTATAAGCCCATTCGGTTCTCTTATTTGGATTTTCGGTTTTTTTTTTGTTCCTGTTTGCATTAAATTGGTTTACACTGTGGTGTGCGAGTTTGTGAAACTAACGGGTTTCAAATACCTAATCTCATTGGTTGTTATCTCCTGCATTATTTTATTATTTTAAGAGAGTTTATTTAACCCAATGTAAATATATACCGAATGTTTTGTAATAGAGTCCTATTAATTCTTTCATAATATTAGTTCTGTGGCCAGAAACGAACAATGGAATTGGAGTTTCTATTTTCGAAAAAGGAATTGCACAATCAGTTAATAGTAAATATAATTTTTATATGCTACAGCAAATATAATCTTGATATTGTATAACGTTTGATGGCAAGATCCATCGTATTCGCCCTAACTATCACGATGCGGATAATGCATTGAGTCACAACTCACTTATCGTTTCTCAATTTGTAACTAGAGATAAGGTCTGTGTATTATGTTCTTCATCAGATTCACCTGATCCATTTGTGTAGAAATCCAAAGTAGAAATAATGTTAGATATATGCGTTTTCGTACCTCGTCAGCACGTGCACTTGAGGCTATCCCAAAAGTGATCTGAAACATGCAGTTGCTTAAGTTTTCGGGGTAATGCTGCACTGAAGGAGAGGGTAATGAGGACGTCTAGATACCTATGTGAGACATGTGCATTTACCCTACCTGGCTTTTTAAGCTAATTGGGTATTACATGTAATCAATAGGTAGTGTGCGAAGTGATTAACCTGTGACAGATTCCCACTCGCGACGTTGCTAATGGGTAGTCCTAGCGATAGTAACTAATGGCGCAAACAAATATCTTACTACTGCAGAGCGTTCTGTCTTCCCAAAATGTGAATCTCGGTCGCCAGGTCCGTTTAACGTGAGACCGCATGCTGGAATCGTTCTTGTTGTTTCTCCGGTCCTTAGTGGCTTACTGATGGCACGAGCAGCTTCTAGGCTAGTAAGTGCCCAGATGTTGGAGGTTTTGCGGACAGCTGAAATAAACTTACTGCTAATTAGTAAAACACCATTAAGGGTATAACAAAACCGTATATTTGTCTTTGACCAATACAAACAAACAGCAATACAAAATTAAATGTAAATTAATTCAAATGTCAAATTAAACAGTAGCGCATTAATATTAAATCAAATAAATCACAAATATTAAGAAAATATTAATGAATCAACAATTATACGGAGAGTATGTAAGAGCGGGTTATCATACAACGGGGAGGAGCGGGGTTATCAAAATAAGTCGGAAAGTGGTAATGCTCGGACAAGAATGCTCGGAAACCACTAAAACGTAGGACCTGGTCAAAAAAAGGTCCTAAGCTTAACGAGTGACTGTAACTGACGGGTCGATCCGATTCAGAGACACACACTCTAGTGGTGTAGGGGGGTAAAGGAGACCACTATAGTTTATTTAACACCCCGGTCGTACAATGGTGTTAAGCTTATTGAGTGGCTATAACTAAAACGAGCCATACGAGATTAGCCACATACACTCTAGTGGCTATTAGGTTAAAGGAGACCACTATGGTTTACTGAACACCTCTATTGTACTGTAACTAATCGGGTCGATCCGGCTTCGGAACATTCACTCTAGTGGTGTAGTGGGGTAAAGGAGACCACTATACTTAACACCCCAATCATACAACGGTCTTAAGCTTATTGAGTGGCTATAACTAAAACGGGCCGTACAAGATTAGCCACACACACTCTAGTGGTGTAGTAGGGTAAAGGAGACCACTATAGTATACTGAACACCTCAATCATACAAAGGTGTTAAGCTTATTTAACTTATTATTAAACTGACTGTAACTAATCCTGCTTAGAAACATACACTCTAGCGGTGTAGTGAGTAGGTAAGAAAGAAAGCAAAGCAAAGCTACATTAATCACGTGCAATAAAACAGTTTAGCGATATATGAAAACGCTTACTCATCCGGTGGTGGTCGCTGCCTTTCGTTCTGCTTATATCTCGGCTTGGCTGGTCTGCTTGCTGGACTGTTGCTGCCGCTAGCTCTTCGAGTTCAGGAACGAAAATATTCTATGCAAATACGCGGTATTTATAGGCATGAGCCTCCACAGAATCTTTGTTCTACTACACGGATCTCTATGCCGTCACTCGCTCATGAGTTACTCCGTTCTACGGTTTACACTTATTTTGGTGATGCCACAGCACCTTGAGCATTACCTATTGAAGTCAATACATAATTCAAGGAATACAATAAGTGTAATACGCATTGAAAACAAACAAAAGCATATTGTTGTCAAAGTTCTAACCCTGGGGCAGAAAATGCGCCGTCGTGCCCGGGGAAGCGTTAAAGCAGAGATTTATTGAGTTTCGTACGGAAGCAAGAATGGTAGTTTATCGCGGTATCTTTACAAAATGATACGGTTTGTCGCGTTCAAAGCGTAGATCCAGAACTGTCCATGACTATTTTCTCGCAAAAAAATAATATGGGAAAATTTATTTAGAAATTATTAATTTAATGGTTAATTTCTAGAACTGTATACATTAGACAAAATTGAATTTGGAATGGAGCATTTAATTAATTATCCATGATAATTTTTTAACGTTGAATGTAAGAGAGATACTAAGAGCCATTTAAAATGTGTTCAATAACAATACACTGGGCATTAAACTTGGAGAGGATACCCGATGAATGGAAGGAAGGAGATATATTTACAATATTTAAGAGAGGTGACTGATGTGTACATTTATTGCGGGATCACTATAACCAATGCGCTATGCAGATTGTTTGGAAGGATAATGAACAAAAGGATTATATTGAAATAATGTGTTGTCGAGAACCCAGAATGGGTATATAAGGGGTAGAATTGCACTAGATTATCTCTTGATAATATACTTTCTGAAATGATTAGAGTTGTATAAGGGAGAAAAGCTATACATGACAACAGTGAATTGTTGAAAACAGTGCCATCAACGACAATAACGCCATCAACGACAACAGTGCCATCAAATAGAACATATCCTCAATTAGTCATTCTAAATCAACGTTTGAGAATGGGCGGAATCCCGAAACCGGTCACGAAGTAAGTGATATAATATTTTCGACGTATAAAAATATTACAATGGAACACGGTTACAACTACTATTAACAACACACACACATATATATATATATATATATATATATATATATATATATATATCTACCTTCTATAATTTACTTATATACCCCTAACAATTAAATATAAATGAACAAAACACTGTACTTCAAAAATTGTCAATTAACAAAATTATAAATTTAGTATTCCCCTCTAGCAAGACGGAAAGGCTATCCTGCTACTTTTATCCGTTTATACATAATTAGCCCCTTACCTCTCTTCTCTTCCCCTCTACCTGCACTCTCAATCCACTTACACTCCATCCCCTTCCTTTCCTTGTTCCAGTCTACAACCCATTCATTCTCTTCATATTCCCGGTTTTCCAGATTCTTTTTTCATTTTGTCTTTCGTATTTCGCTAAAACTCTTTTCATTATTTTTAACTCCGTACCCTCCTGCCCCAAACTTACCCTCCAGTTTTCCCCTTCTCTCCTTTCTTTGTCACTCCATTCAATTCCCCACACATTCCTTAAACTAGTGATTCCACTTTTCTTCTTTCATTCCACAAATCCTACAGTACTTATTTCCTCTCTCCTCGTTCCCGCATCTAAACCTAGCAATTATTCTTTTAGCTTCCACACTCATTCTTGATAACTTTTTAATATTACCCTGTATATTTTTATATACTTTGATAGCCATTGTGATTGTCTTTAAAATGACACTCCACTTGAAGGGTCTAACTCTTATAGTATTAAAGATATGACTCTTAATAACTTGAAACCTCTCAATTTGTCGCAATGGCAACTAACATTCAACATTCATTTATTAAATTTACTTTCAAAAAGATTTAGAGATTAAAGATGTGTGGGAGCACATAATTCAAATTGTAAAATACTTCCGTAACAATCATTTTGCTTCTTCAAACTATAAAGTTGAAGGAGGAAAATGTTTAGTACTGCCGCACGAGGTTCGCTGGAATAGCCTTGCTGATTGTTTAAAAGTTTACATAGAAGAATGTTTACATAGAACATTTTTTTTTTGGCCTTAAGAAGTTTGTTTCTTGATATGATTTTTATTTTTGTCTCCTTTTAATACTAGAAGGTTTTATAAGGTACTCTTATCAGTTTTATTAAAATCTGCAATGCATACTCGCCTTTATTGGTGGATTTAGTAGTGAGAAAATCAGAATACACGTCTAGCGTAAAGAAGACTATTCAAATCATTACCATAGCACGCCGCGCGGCTCGGAACATATGTTTGGTTTGACAGCTCATCAGGACCCGGCTTTTACACCAGCGATCGTCGGCCGCTACAAAAATTATTTCGTAAACGTATAACAAAATATATTCAATATACACATCCAGAAACTCGATACATACTTAAATAAATGTTTGGTATAAATTCTTCAATTGTAATGTTGACGATGAATTTCGTTTGAAATTATAAAAGTAGCCGTGTCAAACGTACGATTTTAGAAAAGATCGTACGTTTGTTGTAAATCATTCCATTGCATAACTTATTCAAATAGTGGGAAAGGGCCTTTCTCTCGAATGTGCGTTTTATTTCGGCCTCCAGTGTAGCGAGCTTTCAAGGTCAATTTATTGTGTCTCCTTGTCTTAAATACCATAAATTGCATGAAGTTGCTCAATCACATGCGTTGAGCCAATATCATCGTAATGCAATCATTTCTTCTGCACATTTTAATAAAATTATGGAAAGAAAACAATTCAACGTTCATGAAACCTTAGATTCGGTCGACCATAAAAGAATTGAAGAAAATATGGCTAAATTTTTATTAATTGTATCAACTATTTTATTGATTGCACAGCATGAACTTCCTCTTCGAGGTAAAAAGGACGAAACTTCTGACTTCAAAGATATGCTACATTTTCGGTTTGGATCTGGAGACGAAGTTTTGAAGCATCATTTAGAATCGGGAGTGAAAAATGGCTCATATATATCTCCGAAACTTAAAATGAACTGAATCAAATTTGCGGAGACGATAAAATAATCGAAGACGCAAAATGTGTTTCAGCTTTTTTGGTATTAGTTGACGAGATTGAAGATATTAGTAGAACAGACCAGCTATCTATTGGTGTGCGATATATGCGTTTTCATCAAGACAACAAACTGACAATATGCGAAGAATTTCTAGGCTATCCACCGCTCCAAGAATTAAACGCTCAATTAATTTCAGAAACAATAATTAAGGTTCTAAATAATTGAGGCTTGAATTTGAACCGATTTCTTAGCCAAGGATGTGATGGCTGGATATGTAGGTGACGTTTAAAAATTGATAAGGGACAAATATCCTAAAGTTTTGTTCTTCCATTGTGCCAGCCATGCATTGAATCTGGTTATTAATGAGTTAGACTGCGTCAAGGATGTTCGGAATGCAGTTGGAACGAGAAGGAAATTATAAATTTTTTCAGGGATAGTAATTTGCTTTGGAACATGATTCTCAACATCGTTTGCAAGTACAGCCGAAAATTTTGCAACTGAAGCAGTGAACATAGTTTTGTGAAAGAGAGGACACTAGCCAGTCTTGTAAAACTTGCTCTCCGTTGCTTAAAATTCGTGTACAATAATTTGCGCTAAAATGTCGACCAGTGTCATTGAAAGGAAATTAGTAATTATGCAATGGTGTAGATGGACCTAATCTAACTAAAAAATTTCTTTCGGCGTCTCCTACAATTCTTAGCCACAATGCTAGAGCTGTACTCAAAGTTTATGGGTGTCACGTTGGTGTCAATGTTTTCATCTGGTGATTGTAGAGTCACACTGTCGTCAGATCCAATTAAAACAATGAACAAGCTCTCTACAAGTTTGAGCTGAAAACGATCAATTTAAGAAATATTTTGTCGTTGCACAAGCAAATCCACAAAGTGTACCGCGAAAGTGTTCATGCTTGGCAACATTAATGTTAGCCGAAGTCACCTTATTCATAATCATGAACAGAGTGAGAGTAAATTGAATCGCAAAATTAAATCCAACGCCTGCAAGAGGAAACCAGAATATGATATTTCTGAAAAACGCTCGAAAATAATTAAGTCGGAGCTTAGTAAAAACTTGCCAGACACTATCAAAAGTGCTGATGTAATGTATATTAGAAGAAATATGTACAATTTAAGAAGAAAAATTTGCTAGGGATCCTTCCCAAAAATGCAGCAGAAGTGCATGAAATTGTGATTAAGTGCAATATAAAAACAAGTAAAGATGAAAGTTTCGTTTTTATAAATAGTGGATTGGACAATATTGCAGTGTTTTCATGCGAGACCAACATTCGCAATTTGTGTGACATGAGTTACATTTATATGGATGGGACATTTTCATATTGTACAAAATATTTTTTGCAAATGTTCACTATCCGTGGACTGAAGAACTGAAATTATATACCATTGGCATTTTGTCTTCTACCGGATCAAAAAGACTACTCTGAGCCACCCCCATTTGTTATCTTCGTGCCCAAATAGATAACCTCTTCTTTAACTACTATGTAATGGATCTGCTGCAATGGTAGCATTTAGATCATCAAGTGGCATTTAGATCTATTTAGTCGCAGTCCGCATTCCAGGCTTACTTGCTGGATTCGTTGTAAGAGTTCATACATTTCTTGTTCATTTTAACCGGTGCAATAGTGTCATTTGCGTCTCGAAGGTTCGAAATCTTTTTCCCTCCAAATAGATACTCCACCCTTCTAGTTCTCTTGCGTCTTTCTCATTATCCATTCTCCATAAATGTTGAAAAGTATAGGGGAGAGAATACATCCCTGCCTTACGCCTTTTCCTACTCTAAAGTTTCCTGAGTATTCGATTCCTATTTTTATTTGGGCTAGGTTATTGTCGTTTGTTTAATAAGGTAGGTTAGATGCTCGGGAACTCCCATTTCTTTTAAAATGTACCACAGTTTATTCCAATGCCCCGTCTCAAAAGCCTTGCTATAATCCAGGAATCATAACATAGCTGAGACATTGTATTCACACAGCTTTTCAACCATCTGCCTCACATTTAGAATTTGATCTCTCGTTCCTCGGCCTGGCACAAAACCTGCTTGTTCTGGGGGGTATATTGCGAAGAAGGTAACTTTTCAGCCTTTCTTATATGATGTACAGTAGTATTTTGCTTGCGTGATTTATTAGCGTTCTGTAATTACTGCATTCGTCTTTTGAGCCTTTTTTGTGTAATGGAACATATACAGGTTTAGTTCATTCTTCTGTCCAGTACCCATATTTTTGGACAAATTTGGTGCAGCAACCTTTGTCTCCTCCAGTGCATTTTAACATTTCCGCTTAATATTGTCTGAGTCTGGCGCTTTTCTGACACTAAGTTTTTTAAGTGCTTTTTCGACTTCGTCTCTTAACATTGGTGGATCACGTACCCGAACTTCAAACGACAGGTTCTTCTGTGTGCCAGTCTCTTCATAGGCCATAAGATTCTCGCTTTATTGATGCCATCTTTCTATAATTTCAGGTGTCGTAGTCAGTCTAACATCGGTGTAATCTTTAATTGGAAGGTGCTGGGGTTGGAAGGTTTTTGAGAGCATCTTCACCTTTTTTAATAGATCCCGTGGTTGGTTTTGGTTTGCATGTTTTTCTATATCCTCACATATTGAAACAATGTACGCATCTCTGTCTATCCTAAGCCTTCTGTTAATGGTTTTGCGCAGTTCTCTATATGTCTTTTGGTCTTCGTTCTCCTGTAGTCCTTTGCTTTTTAAATTGTTTCATTCGGAAATTATTTCCCAAATGCTTTGCGTTATCCATGGTTTCTTTAGTTGGTTTTTATCAGGATTTATAGATTCGACAGCTAGCTCAATGCAGTTTCATTTCTGTCCAAAGTTCCTCGAAGTTCATTTGGTTGATTTTTTCTTGCGATATTTTATCAAGATTGTCTTTGGTTGCACTTTGTAAGCTCTCGTTTTCCCTTTTGTGTCACGGGTTGGTTATTGGAAGGCGGCGTTTGTTGTTCTGCAGTCAGAGGCAGATTTCTGCGACCAGAGTATTACGGTCACTTCCACAATCTAGGCCAGGATAGGTCTTCACATCTCTAATAGAGCTTTTCCATCTTCTCTTGGTAAGAACGTAGTCAATTTGATTGCGTTTGTGTCCATCAGGAGATCTCCAAGTATACAAATTTCTGATATGATGTTGGAAATGGGAATTAGATATTCGTTCTCCGCGCAAAAATCGATAAGCATTTGACCACGTGCATTTCTTTGTCCTATGCCATATTTTACTACTACAATGCATAGATGTGTATCGGTATTTGTTTCCCAATCTTGGCATTGAAATCACCCAGAACGATTAAAACTCTTTGTTAGGCATTTTAGTTATGGTGTTCGAGAGTACATCATAGAAGTTGTCTATTTCATTTTGGGGTCACGTCGACGTAGGGGCATAGATTTGTTCGATCGTTGATAGCTTCGTATCCCAGGACAGATTCTTTAATGTTCTTGTGTATCAGAAAGGCCACACCGTTAATGCTGCCGTTTTCGTTTCCTGAGCATATCACAAGGCTTCCATTCTCAGTTGTGTAGTGTCCACTATTTTCCCAGTGAGTTTCTGATATTCCGGTAAAGGGGATATTTGTGAGTGCTTTTTCGATGGTGGAAAGTTTACCGGTTTTGTTCATACCTTGCGCGTTCCATGTGCATATCCTGTGCATTGTCGGTTTTGATTTTTGTTTTTCAGTAGCATATTGTCTATAGGATGCCTGGTCACCTACTCTCCTATAGCCCGTAACCAACTTCACACTCGTAGTCCTTGGACTCGATCGCTGATTGCCAATTGGATGGCATGGCATCCTACCACGTGTCTTCGAGTTAGACTCCATGTTGAGTTTTCTAGGGATACATATACGCATAGTAGGGTCCCTCTCCTTTCTGTGGCGTTGTGTTACAGCCGGATGAATCCTTTTGTGATTATCGCCTGAAAATATATGACTTTGGCGCCTTGGCGAAGTCATTCTTCAATGGCCTCCAAGTCAGTCATGGCACAGCTACTGCCCTGTGTCATGCAAGTTTTGGTCCGCCCTGGGTATTTAATTTCCACAGTACCACCCATATCTGGGAGGCATCCGCCTCCTGAGGAGGCGTCGGATGGGGAGTAGCAACCCCACATGGGATACAAAATGGTTAATCGGACAGTGCGTAAAACTTTCTGTGCGTGGCTGGCACAGCCGAAAGAAGATTTCTGGACTTCAAGAAATGTGAAAATCAATTTCAATTATTTACTGAAATAATCGAAATTCAGCGCGATTCCGTATTGAGACACAAGTATATGGATGTTGGGATTAGACATTTGTATAATTATTTATCACCGAACCGATGTGTTATTAGCAAAAAGGTCTTAGACACTACTAATCCAATCCCTCGTAGTCCCAATACCTCGTAATCGTTCTCTCGTCATTGTCCTGTTGTTGCTCCCATTTATCTAGTTGTTGATTCTCTCCCCTTGTACTTTAACACCTAACACCACTAAGTCCAATCTCTCGTAGTCTCAAGATGGTAACCTAAAACACCCATATAATAGAACCCCTTGTCTGTATGATTGACGATGGCCCGAAATGATCGACACTATAGTCACAATCTTAACAATTGTACTATACGTGGTTGTACTATACGTGTTCCCAATTGATCTCAAGGATCATATTATTTTATTTAAATATTGTTAAATTGACTGGGGAGGGTTAACTGCGATTAATTGTTTGACATAACTTTACCGGTATCAATTTCCATTTATCACTAATAAACGTTATTATAACCATCCTACTTTGAAACGTTATCTTTATGATTATTTTATTAATTTTTTATCTAATCGCAAATTAAAATAAAATATGAATTATCTATACTAAGTATCCATCGAACCTCTTATTATTTTAATAACTCAACATACCTTGTCAGATCTTAGTTAGCTGGTCAAGTATTGTCCGGAACATTATTGTCTTCTATGTAATTTAATACAGTTATTGTTAGAGGCTAATCATGTATTAGCCATTAAGAAGTAGTGTTGGTTGATTGCTCGGTTACAGCTTTCAATATTTAAAATCGTGATCAACTTTTGAATATTATTGATTAAAATTTATTTATCTACTGCGCCATGGTTAAATGGTATTGAATCAAATATTTCCATCCTATTTTCTTTAGCAGTATTTACAACTGATTCATTTAAATAGAATGCAGACCGACACTAACTCAGTACTTGAACATAACATATACTTTTTTTCAGGAACATATTTCATGCTCTATGCTTTGCAATGGAGACTGCAGCACTTTAAAAGCACTTGTTAAAGGAAGGGGCATACGCGAACAACTACTGAATTTGATAGAGAAGGCTAGAGAGTACTACACACCTATGTATATCTGCTTCATCGACTACGAAAAGCTCTTTGATAATTTAAAATGGAACTGCCTATGGAACATAGTACTTGCAATTGGTGTGTTAAGGAACCTTGTTGATCTCCTGAAGTGTGTCACTCCGTCGTTAAGATTGATAACATCATATTATGCATATGTAAAATTAGGAAAGGAGTCCGCATGTATCATATCGCCTTTGCTTCAACATCTATAGCGAGTATATCATGCGATATTTCTTAGCGGATTGGAATGGAGGCGTAACCGTAGGAAGAAATAAACAATCCAAGTTGCGTTTCGCGAAGGGCACTGCGCTTATAGCGACCAACCAGGATGAACTTGAGGATTTGATAAACAGATTAGGACAGAAACGTGCTGCATATGGTTCATGCATAAACCAAAATCATGATCGTCGATAGAGAAAAACTGAACCGGACAGACATGAAAATGATCGTCAACTATGAAGTGGTGAGTCAATTTGTATACCTTGGAGTTGTCGTGAATAACGATGGAAGCCGCGTACCGGAAATACGACTATGAATTCAGTTGGCTCGTAATGCGTTGTCCCAGCGGGGGTTTGGGACAACGGTTTGGAGAGATAAATACAGAACCTAGGCGACTAAAACTAACTTAGTAAATGCACTAGTGCTCCTCTTGATGACGTATGTATCAGAGAGATGGACGCTGCGTGCAGACGATCGACACCGCGTGGAGGCGTTTGAGTTGTGGTGTTGGTGGCGCATGTTATGCGTATCATGGTCGGCACATTGGACAAACGCGTCTATTCTCGCCGTAATCACACGACTCAGCAAGATTCTGTCATTTTTTTTGTTACATACCTTCCAGCAAGCACATAGAAAGGTTGGTGGTTCAGGATAAGTCCAATGGTAAACGACAAATCGCTCAATGGCCCAACAAAAACTTCAAGATGTCGCTTAATGGCCCAACAAAAACTGTCAGATGGAGATGTAGAGATTCTGCCAAGACGCTAGTACTAAGAAGAGATCTCATAGTTTATGAAGTAAGTTTAGTTTCATATGAAGTTTTGCTTATGAAGTAAGTAAGTTAAGCCATAGCGACATCTAACTTGTATCAATGCTTTGCAAATTCTAATTCTTCTCTAATAATATATCAAGTGTTTGAGAGCGAAGTGTTTGAGGATTATTTCAAGAATAGTTTTTGTTAGTTGAATATAAATGGACGATTCCTGAATCATCTTCGTTTCGCTGACGACATTGTACTCATCGCACCAAACCTGGCACAA
>WYDF02277464.1:0-17450 GCA_009867245.2 Adranes taylori | reverse complement strand
AATAAATAATCGTCACATAATTTATTATTATTTATGTAGTGAGCCCTTACAGATGAGCCAATAAATTTTATTCATTCCAAGAATAAATTCTCTTATGCTCGTAGGAAAATTGTATATTTATTATCATATCAGCGGAAAACTTAATTGAATTCGTATCGATATTTATTGCAATAGAATCAATGTGAATCAATATTTCGTTTATTCCAACTGTTCTTTTTTTGTCCTTTGATTAATTATCGTTAAAACAATACATCATTGATTTGTGGAAATTATTGGAGATTATTTAAACAGATTGGGTTTTTTATTCTTTTATTATTATTCAGCGTACTTTATTAGTGTGAGGGACCAAATTAGCTTCTTTCAAGCTTAGGAAAAAGACTATTTCTTCATAACTATGCCCACATTCTAAAACCTTAATTAATAAAATTCCTATTCCTAGTATCTATTTGCTCCTATTATTAAGGTTCAACTTGACCGCATCACGATGCAATTGAGTCAAAAAGACCGCGGAAATAGAACCACATCATTTTCCACCACGATAATGCGCGTCCACATATTGAGCATCGTGTCGTAGAATCGATCGCCAATCAAAGTTGTGAACTGCTTCCTCATTCTGCACAGAAGCACATACGTACTATTACGTCAGTTTTTCATAAATGTTATTTTCTTGTTGTTGAATAAAATTTGTTTAAAAAAAGCCGCAATAATTATGCACCGATTCAATACTTACAATAACCAAGCTAGAACAAAACATTTGTCATATATGAGTTGTCCTAAAGATTATACAGTAACATAAGAAACAAATAACCATGTACGTGGCACAATTTCAGCTAAATATGCTTTTCATCTTATAAATAACATTAATATTTCCCTCTCGTCTTGAGTATCCCTACTGAGCTCCCTCTACTGTTACGACGATAATAATATTGCATGTATTAAGAGGTTCGTTCCTAAATTGATATACAACAGCGTTCATCTGGTTTATAGATAACAGCATTACCGACAGCAAAACATCGCAGTCATCTTTGGTATGAATCTAGAAGGTTTAAAGAGAAAACTGATACAGATTTGTGCAAAAGTGTATCAATATTATGGAAAAAAATCAAAATTTGATTTTTATTAAACAATGTTCATATGCATTTCTTTGCACTTTCAGCTAAACATTCAAACAGCAAAGAGTTGATTAGGATTACATTCGATTAGCATAGAATCGCGTGGGGGCGGCAAAGGCCGTACATTGCATTTAATATTTGGCTATTATATGCAAGCATACCATTCAACAATATTAAAACTCTAAATATGTCGTATACATTATTTAAAACACAAATCAGTGACGGCTTTAGAGGAGTTAGTTAAGCACAAACTCATATTCCACGCAAAATGTATATCGTAGTCAAGGATTAAATAGAAATCATCGGGCTCAGAATAGGTGAGATAAGTTTGAACCCCAACCAAAATTAGGATTTGTATCCGTTACTGATAATAACATTTACTCTAATAGTAGCAACTTACAGATCTCATAAAATGTAAAATATTTGCTCCTATTATTAAGGTTCGTTTATTTAATTGAAGAGATCATAAAATATTAAAATATTTTAGGCTTTCTCTACGGAACCATTAAAGCTGGTTAGGCCATCAGCGGGTAATGTTTTAAACAAAATAAAGAACTATATAAAAACATATACAGGGTGGTATAAGATTTTGAAAAATAATACTCTTGCTCAAAATCGACTAGATGTATGCGCTTACTCAAACTGTAAAATGTGTATCAAAACTGTTGAAATTAGATACAATAATTTTAATTTTGTCTAACAATTCACTAGACTCATTATGTAACGCAAATAATTTTAAATAAATATATATATACTCTCCTTATTTGTTATTAATATAAAACTTTCGATATAAATTACTTGAATGTTACAAACTTATGTTCCCTACTATCGTTTTCAGTCCAAATTAGAAACTCCCTTTCATTACTCATGTAGATTGTTGTTGCCACTGCATGACATACAAACTGTTGATACATCTGTCGTTGATCTCGTGTATAAACATATTCGCGACGAAACAAAATTACTTTATTTCCGATTTAGAAGTAACCGTATTTTGGGAAAACATCCAGCGAGGGTGAAAATTACATACAAACACACGATACAGACGCATCAACATACACGTACGAATTTATTAACAACTCAAAGATATTTTCACTCGTTCCCTCATTTCCCATCAGGTTTCTTACTTAGAACAAGCATCGTTAAATAGTTTAACTTTATCGTGTCTTACTGAGATGATAAATTATAAAATTTATTACGTTTATGTCATTTATTTACTGCATATTAATACGTGTTCATTACGCATATATTTAAAGTATTTTACTTTAAATACTGTCATGTTATTTTTAGGGTGGAGGGTTGTTCTCTGCGACGAGACATGGGTGAGAGGGAACTTTTTATATGGGCTACCGTAGCAATCCCTTGCTCACAATTACAGGTACCTGAATACCTTTCTATAAGATAGCACTTTAGTTTAGGTACTTCTAGCAAAGTTATTAATTGAATAACTGATGCGGAGAGATCTAATCTAAATCCCCAGTTAGCCCACTTAATTTAGAATAAAACACTAGGCAGGACCATTGCTAAGTTGGACTCCCCATTTAGATTTAATTGTGCCTTCCGTGGCTGACTAATTACTGATAACGTCCTTCATGATAGTCATAAGCCTTAATAATTCAGGCAGCTGAAATGAAACAGTCATTAAACTTAATTAAATTTAAAAATGTTTACATGCAATCCACTGACATGCTCATTCATTCCCATAAGTAAAATTAAGTAATCAACGCTTTGCAATTAATAAAATAAATCAACACTTTAATAAAAATGATTTTATGATTTGTTCAGTACATCAAACAAATGTTAAACTAGGTACTTACAGATTTTGCCGCTGTACACAAACCATTTATTTATTATTTGAGAGTAATGCAGCACTATCTTAATTATTTATATGTATTTCTTTTGGCTTTACCTTGATCAATAAACTTGTTACTAATTACGCTCGACTTGTTACTAATTACGCTCGACCTTCTCTGTCTTTCAACAAGTTGCGAATATTTTATCCAATTTTACTAAGAACCAATCCCACTGACGGTGTCTACCGCATAAACTGACCCAATTAATAATTCTCCAATTTAAGCTTTCACCTCATAGAGGAATTAAGTTGTTGTATAGTAAGAGCCTTGCAGCCAGAACAAAAAATTAGGCCCTGACTACAAATGTAGGAAAGAAAGGGTAACAATCCTTGTTTGCAGCAATGTATCAGCGAACCATAAAATGGATCTTGCAATGATCGGGTAAGCAAAAAATCCACGAGCACTCAAAACAACTGCAAGAAATGCAAAAAATTGTTTTTTAAGGAATTTGTTGTTTCCACAGAAACATAGTTGAAAAAAATCTTCCATGATTATTGTTAGACAACGTCCCACCGCACCCGAGTACAGATAAGCTTCAAGATGGCGACATAAGGCGATGTTTCTACCACTGAATGTAACGATCATTTGCCAACCTATGGAATAGGGTGTTTTGGAAATTATCGAAGGGAGCTACTATCAACATTGTTAGAACAGCTGATGGTGGGCATGTTGATGTGATGACCAAATTTAAAGACGTTAACGTAAATGATGTAGCTCATTGAGTTGCAAGGGCCTGGGCTAACGTAAATGCTTCAACAATTGCTAAATATGGAACTAGCTATTAGCAGAAAATGCAATTGAAGATGAGGAGAATCCAAAAATTACCGAAGAAAGCATTCTTTCTTTAGTACAACGCATCCCTAGATGTCAGGAAGCGAGTGTAGAAGAACGCTATAACAGACGAAGAAATTGTTGCTCTCGTAAAAAATGATGGCAACGATATTGTCGATGGAGAACCTGCTGTCCATCTTCCAAAAGCATGCCATGAAGATGCAATAAAGGTCCTAGAAGTCGTCATGACATACGTTGAGCTCGATATAATGAAGATCGAAATAATGATGCTCCAAAGACTTAGCAGCAAGAAAACGGCAACCATCGTCGAAACAGACGAAGACCACAACATTCTTTACATCTTCATATAGTATGTACAAATAGAACTTGTAAAACTTTAAATCATTTTCTTTCATCCGATTTTTTAACTTTTCCCTACTATCCGACATTTTCGCTTATCCGATGTCATGACGCCTGTTTATGTCGGATAAGCGCAAAATATTTTTGTTGTGCGTAAAAAATGAATTATTCAAAAACTGAATAAGTAGATATGATTTCATATTGGGTGCATCCGAAATGAACCCGTTTTTGGCGAGTAGAATTTATAGGGAAAAATATCCAGATCAGAGACATCCGGAAAAGAGAGTTTTCGAGAAGCTAATGACAAGATTTATAGAGACTGAAAATGTATGTTACACTAAAACCAAGAGGCCTAAAAGGGCAACAAATAAAGAAAATGAGTTAAGCATTCTATTGTCAATTACAGACCTTTTAAGCATTTATTACCTTAGGTTTTGATTGTTTTATTCCTTCTGCAAATATGTTTATCACAATTAACTTAGCTACTTGTTTTTTTATTATATTTATTTATTTATTTTGTTCTTGTTTTATAATGTTTTTGTATAAATGAACTATAAATCACCCTTAATTTATTTTAAATAATTGGTAATTTTATTAAAAAAAAAAATAGCAGTAAATATTATGCAATTTAAAATTTTTATGTTTTAAATTGCAAACCCTTTAGGGGTTTTTACGAGAAACATAGGAACATTACATATGGATCGACAAAAAAATTAATTCTACAGCACTTGCTGTAAAAATATACAGGATGGTGCATTTAAGAAAATGGAAAAAAATCACTTCAAAGTAGGCAAAGTTGATACTTTTATACTGACCAGCCTGTATATCTGATAATAGAAATAAGGTACAGGTATTATTTTCTGACCTTAACCAATCGACACAAGAAATTTTACGTACTATTGCCCCACCCTGTATATATATATATATATTAGCAAATCTATTGATAGTTCAAATATTTAATTAACATATCATTTCTATGCATAAATATATGTGCAACAGACCGAGAAATAATCTATTTGTTAAAATATGATACTGGTAATTTCTATTTCTTAAAATAATATGTTAGTCCCAAGATAAATATGGTTTATTAAGAATTATTATCTACTGGATCATTTAGTATGTATTATAATTTATTCACATCTTGAACATAATTGCAATAAATTTACGTCAAAAACAATGACTTTATCATCGACAGTAATAATTATGAAATGCGATATTCATTTCAATTTATTTGCTTTTAATTAATTTTAACAAATATTTAATATTTATATTAAAATAATTTAATAATATCAATAAAGGGAAACGTGTATTTATGTAAATTATTATATCAAAATTAAATAAACCCGCCAGGTATTTTATAAAATAAATATATAATTAATTTGATTTATCAAAATTATTTTATGCATCATGCAGTTGAATAGCGTATTTTACCGTGATAACGACCCCTCATATTTTTCAAAAGTCAATTTGCAAAAAAACATTTTAAAACATTATAAAAAAAAAATTATTCCATAAATTTTATTCATTGTCATAAAATCCAAATATGTAATATCATTCATTATAATAAGCTGCAAACAGTTTATCACTGTTATCAGGAATCTCAGTTACTCCATCATCACTGTCATCAGTAATATCCATCACATCATCATTATTGTCATCATAGTCGTTTTCTTTATTAATTTCATCATCATCAGTGCCATCCATAGCATTGCTAATCCCACATTTCTTGAATGTGTCCTCTGTTAAGTGCACCCCGAACTGATAAAAAATTAGCAAAGCTGCATTCCTGTAGATTCCTCTAAGTCTTTTGATCTAAATGTTATCAAACCACATTTTCAGCTCTTTTTGATTCATCCAGCCCTTTTCTTGAACATGGAGAAGCACTCCAGGAATCTTTTCCATTGGCAGGGTTTTCCTTTCGAAAATTAATATGGTAAGCAGCTAGCTGCTGTCAGCTAGATAAGCAAAAACAACTGTGTAATGTGTTTTTGTTTTGATGGCAACTGTTACAGATCCTTTGTGATCAACAGTCCTGAGACCACATCAAAGTTGAGAGGAACTTCATCCATATTATCAATCTATCTAGGATCAAAATGACATATTTTTCGTAGGTTGATGACAAGAATTCAAACTACACAATTTATTCCTCATAAACTGCTGGTATTTTTTGAGCAAGTTTCGTACGTGTCCTCATACACAGGTAATTTATTTTCATGAAAAGAAAACACCCTTTGGGTGTTGATTTAAAGTCCTTTGTTTCCGCAGTTTCTTCCCTGCTTTCTTACATTTCACTCGCAACCCTTTTGCTCCATGATCATTTTTGTTAAGACTGCACAGGCACCGACATGCTGGCATTCAACCCAATATCTGAGCTTTTATTCCAATTGTGGCCCTTTTGCACTTTTTTCATGTAGAGTCTTCTTCATTCTAGCGATCCTCAGATGCACTTTTTCTTGATGTGTCCACTGTATTATTCTCCAGTGTCTCTCTCAGTGGCACGGTTTCTATATCCCTTGGCATATTCCACCACTTTCAACTTGAAGTTTGCAGAATATGAAAGTCGTTTTATATTAATGCCCATTTTGGGGTACTACCACTGGTATTTTATTCATTCTCGTCTGTACTGTGAATATGAGTGAGTGAGCGTAATGCAACATGCATTGCTAATTGTTCAGATTTAGCTTACTATGATACTATTTTCGATACTACGACAAAGACTAAGCTATTCGAAACAAATCGAAAATGTAAAGACAAGTGCACTCACGAAAATCAAACATAAAATATCTAAAAATTCTGAATATTCAACTAGAAGTCATCTTCAGGCGTGGGGCAACTCATATGCAATCGTAACACATGCGTAAAAATTAAAGAGCTCCCATGTTTCCACTGTTTCCATTTGCGCCATTTTTCGCGCCGTAAACAGGTTTCGCACGTTCAACATAGAGACGTAAGCCGTACGCAATTCCAGCTTCTCTTCGCAAACCTATGGTCAGGTGACTTGTTAAGAATTCGTCTGACAATTTGCGCCGTCGAAGAATTAGTGCGCCGATCAGTTGAACACACACACATATACATATATAACTGGTTTGTAATTTGTATTTAAGAGGGGTGAGCAAGTGAGCATACATATTTCATTTTTACATATTTCATTTTTTCTTTACCCTATATTTTTCCTGAATGCTTTGAAATAAACGAAAAGCTATGTTCTATTTATTGTGTTTTATATCATTAATTTTATTGCGTAACATACTCAATAGGTACAGTCAGTTATATAAGAGAGTGTTCGACATAACTAGCAGTTGATGAAAGTTATCGCCCTAATCATTACATGAGTCGCTAGAGTGCACCTTTATCCTCAATGCATTGTCGCAAAAGATTCAGATGGCACTGAATTATTGCCAAAGAGGCACGTAAAGCAACATGAGTGCCGTGCATGGGCCGCACTACGAGGCTGTGTTCCTGTGTACCCGCCCGAGAGGCTTGAAAATATCTCAAACAGCGGCAAAGTTTTGTATATTTGAAAAATCTATAAAAGTGTACCTAGATTTTTCAAATATACAAAACTTTATTGGCATAAAAGCAATACGATACAAAAATTAACATTCAATATTCTATAACACAAAAAAAGCTTCATTCCCTTCTCCCCCATGGAGAACTGCGAAAGGTGGCAGCCTAATACCCCATCCCATTTCACACTTCTTTTCCAACTCCTATTTCCTACCCTTTCATCTTATCTTTTCTATCCTTTCCTTTCTACTATTTCTTCTTTCATCTTACGCATGATGTCCACCCATCTACCCTCATTTCCCAAACACACCCTCAACACACCTGCTAATTTACTCTCATCCCCATTCCATTCTATTCCATTAAATCTTTCGCCCAGATTTTTCAAATATTTATCATATTCTCTAAAAATTAGAATTATTACCAATCTGAATAAAAAAATTTGATATATAGTAAAGGTCGGAGTAAAAACAATAAGTGCAATAAGTTAATTAGATTAAGAATTAATCGGGATTAGTTTTTATTCGTATATGGGTATATGGGATATAGTGCAAATACGTTTAAGGGAAGGTTTTTGTGCTAGATAAAAATAGAAAAAAGTGGGTAAGGAAATAGAAGGCGAAAAAGAGGAAGTTACGTGAATAGAGATTATGAAGACGCAGAGAGAGATGTAGAGGGAGTTAAAAGAGATTAGAGAAGAAGCAAAGGAAGGTAAGAAAGAGAATGAAGAGTCAAAAGAAATTGTAAAGATAAATGAGAAGAAGAGAGATAATGAAATGGATTATATGGGAAAAAGAATTGGAGAGGTGGAGACAATGGAAGAAGAAAGAAGGAGAAAAGAAATTAAATTAAATATAGTACTAACCGGAGTTAGAGGGGACGTGAACTCAATGGGAGAAGTGCAGAATGAAGTTTTTGACAAAATTAGAATAAACATTAAAATGTTAGAAATGTTTAGAATTGGGAAGAGAAGGAATGATATGGGGAATAGGCCGATTTTAGTTAAAGTCAAGACGTGGGAAGATAAAAAATATATGGAGCGGAAGAAAGAGTTGCAGGGTATTAAGATTTTTATTAACCATGACCTGACAACGAAAGAAAGGAAGGTCCAAAACAAAATAAAAGAAGAGGTGGAGGTACTAAGAAAAGGCACAAGATAATGTACAAAAAGGCATTGATAGGCAATGTGATGTGGGTATGGAGTGAAGAAGAAATAAGATTGTTGAAAAAAGGTGTGAACGGTGAACTAGAACGAGGTAAAGATATAGAAGCTAGTACTAATGAGGAAAACTGTTAAAGAAGAAGGAAAAAGAGGAAGATAAGGAAGTCAGGTGGAAGAGAAAAGGTAGGAGAGAAGAAAGAAAAAGGATTACAATATGTGGAATGGGAGAAGGGATGCGGAAGAAATGATGAAGTGGATATGAGAGAGGGAGAATGAGAGATGGTGCAAAGAAGAAAGGAAGATACAAGTTTGACATTAAGTGGTAGAAATAAGGGGTTAAATAATTTAATGGAAAAGAATAAAAAGGACTAGAAGGGTCGGGACAAAGGGGAAAGTAGTAAAGAGAGAACAAAGGGAAGAAAAAAGAGATAAGAATGGTGGAGATAAAAGGAGGGAAAGGAGTAGAGGGGTTAAGGATGAAAGTGTAAAAGAGGATGATAAAAATGAAATAAAAAGTGTATGTTGGAATGTACAGGTTAAATGGAAAAATAAAAGATAAAGAAGTATAGATTTATATTAAAGAATATGACATAATAGGATTAATAGAGACGTGGGTTGAGGGTGACAAATGGGAGTAAATTAAGGGGAGTTTACCAAAAAAATATAATTGGAGCAATAAATAAGAAGTAAGGAAACATATTAAAGGAAGAGCAAGTGGAGGATTGATACTGGGGATAAAAAAGGGTATAAGCACAGAGGAAGTGGATGGGTTAGATATAGAAGGGATAGTAAGAAAGGGAATATACGTGGAAAGGAAGAAATGGTTGTTTTTGGTGATATTCGTGAATAAAGGATGGAAAGAGTACAAGGGGGTAATAAGTGAGAGAATGGATGAATGGAAGAATGAGTATGAACGGATTGTGTTAATGGGTGATTGGAACGTAAGGGTGGGAGATGAAGGAGAGTTTACAGGGAGGCAGTCAAAAGATAAAAAGAAGACGAGTGATGGTGAAGAATTTATAGAATGGTTGGAAGAAGAGGGATTCTGTATGGCGAATGGGAATGTGGAAGGTGATTGGGAAGGGGAATATACGTTTAGGGGGCATAGACGAGGATCGGTAGTCGATTATGTTGTGATAAATGAAAGGGTGAAGGGCTGTATGATAAGAATGACAGTAGGTGAAAGGGTGGAGTCAGATCATTTCCCAATGGAGGCTGAATGGAAAATCGGAGGGAGAAATGTAGAAGAGTATAATACATTAGAAGTGAATATGAATAAAGCGAAATATGTATGGAACAGAAATAAAGAAGGGTTGGCATGTAAATTGAGTAAGGTGAATTGGGAGGTAATCGGATGTATAGACAAAGTATCGGAAAAAGTATCGGAATAAAGGAAGTATAGACGAAGTTAAAGGTTGTCTAAGCCAGGGAAGAAAAAAAGGAGGAAGATTGAAGGGGGAAGCAAAAAGGGTGTCCGATAGGAGATGGTAGGAAAAAAGAAAGGGGTGAGAAAAGTGATAGGGCAAGCCAGGAGAGGAGAAAAAGAGTGAGATGAATTCATATAGGTAAAAGGGGAATGGAAACTAGAGGGAAGGAGATGCTGGGCCGAAAGGGAAGTAAACGAAATGAAGGAAATAAAAAATATGAGATCCGAAAAGGAGGTGTGGAAATATATAAGGGATACAAAGGTGAATGTAGAAAAAGAGGCAATTAAGTTAGAAGAATGGGGAAAAAATGCAAAGAAAACAATGAAGAGAGTAAATTATGTTTAAAGAGAATATTGGGAAGAAATGAATACTAAGAGAGAATGAAGTAGGGTTGCTAGAAGAGATAGAAGAGGTTAAAAAAAGGAATCAGGAGGGCGAGGAGGGTGGTGCAGCTGGCCCCGATCGAAGTTTGAATAAAGAAGGAATAAATGCGTTAATAAGAGGAATGAATGCGGAGAGAAGGGAGAAATTATTCCGGTATATAAAAGGGGGAATATGAATGATATAAATAGCTATAGAGGCATAACAATTATGAATGGACTATACAGAATGTATGCAAGGGTAGTGAATGAGAAACTGAAAAAGGAAATATTGAAAATAAATGCATTGTCAAACACACAGATGGGTTATGTTCAAGGGAGAAGGACAGCTGACAATATAGGGACCATTAATTATATAATGATTCAAGTGATGAGCAAGGGGATAAAGTTGTACATGGGTTTCATAGATTTGAAATCAGCGTTTGACTACGTGGAGAGGGAAAGATTGTGGAAAACAATGAATTAGATTGGAATATCAGGGAGAGTGATAAAGAATGCAAGAAGACTATATGAAGGAACAAGAACAAGAGTAAGAGTGAGAGTGGGAGAATATGTGACAGGATAATTTTGTATGGGTAAGGGTGTGAGACAGGGTTGCCCCTTGAATGCAAGTTTGTTCAACTTATATGTGTCGGATTTGGAGAATGTCTTAAGAAATGGGCAGGCGGGAGGAGTAATACTAAATGGAATGAAAATATGTTCTTTAACTTATGCAGACGATATTGTATGCTTGGCGGGGAAAAAGAAGGAGAAAATGGATGAAATGGTTGTAAGAGTATGTATGTATATAAAAAAGAGGATTGGAAGTGTATGTTTGAAAAACGAAAGTAATGGTGTGTAAGAAAGGGGGGAGAGATAGTAGAAATGACGTATTTAAGTTGGAAGGAAGAGAAATTGAGTGTGTGAAAAGTTACAAATATCTAGGTTACATGCTGAGTAGGAATGGAAACGCAAATGAGCACGTTAAAATGATGGTAAGAAAAGCTGAAGTGGTAGCAGAGAGGTTAAAGAATGTATGGGGACTGAAGTTCGGTGATTCAATAGGAATGAGGTTAATGATATACAATGCATGTGTAAGGAGCATTGTAATGTACGGAGCAGCATTGTAATGTGGGAGCTGTGAAAGAGAGAGAGAGAGAGAGAGGAAATAGAAAGAATGAGAATTAAGCATTTAGAGGATGCTGGGTGTGGAATGATCGACTCCAGGTGAGATTGTGTTAAAGGAATTAGATGAAAATAAAATATGGGCGGAAGGAGTTAAGAAGTTGGTAAAATATGAGAGAAAAGTGATGACTGGACAAGAAGAAAGGCTGGTTAAAAGAGTGTATGTAAATGCATGTAAAGAAGTGGAGAAGGGTGAAATAGGTAACCAATGGATGGACGATAGGAGGATGTATGAGAGATGTACATCCTCCTGGTCAAATAATGAATGGAAAAGAAGGATAGTAGATAGTGTGGCATGTGAAAGGGGGGGGGGGGGGGAGATATATATGAATGTAGAGATACAAGAGAGGTATGCGAGAATCAAGGAGAGTAGCATAATATAATAGCAGGTATGAAAAATTGATAGTGGAAGGAGATTTGCCAAGATATTTAAAATCAGATATAACAAGGAGGAGAAAAAGATTATTGGTAGGTTTAGGTGTGGAAGTGAGGAGGGAGGGAACAGGTACTGGATGACTGATGATGAACGAAGTTGTAGACTATGTGGAAGAATGAATGAAAAATGGGAACATTGCCTGAACGAATGTGATGAGTTGGGACTAACAGAAGAGGAAAGAATAAAATTGAACAATTGGACAGTGTGCAGGTCAGGCAGGTAACGGCTTGAAGTTAATGGTAAAGATAAAGGAGGAAATAAGAATGAAGGAGAAGGTATGAGGATAAAAAGGTCCGTTCTGGTTCCCAATCTTACAGTATAGAAGAAGGTGAACGAGAAAGAATGGGGATAAGGGTTAGGGGGATTGAGAGGATACAAGGAAATAGTGCTAGAAAATGAGGAGGAGTAAAGTCTTCCATATTACTTCTGATTTTTATTATTTTGGTTTTTTTTTGAGTAAGTTTGGTTTTCTTTTTGGGTATTTCGAAATTTGATTAAGTATTTGTGAGGATTTTGAGTAAAAAAAATTTTTTTAATGTTTAATATTGAAATGTAATATTGTATGCCAATAAAGGTTTATTCATTTATTTATTTATTACCTTAAGCCTATTAATATCCTAACATCTGTCTAGTTTAAGAAAATAGATTACCAATAGCATGCAATTTGAAATTCAAATTGTAATTAGCGTTGAAACTTTAGTTCCTCTTCAGTAATTCATAAAATCTCTTAAATATTGATCGATAAAATTATGTAATTAGAAATAGCTGGTAATATCATTATGTTAATAACAAATACAACGGTAATTTGAGTATAATTCCTTTTATAAGATGTGTCTTCATCACCATCTATAACATACAAAATAAGGACTATGCACATGTGTAGCATTGACTTAATACTACACATCAGGCTACAAGTCAATAATTGAAGCATGAAACAGGTGGTCTTGATCGTAACTTTGCCGGTTACGGTTTTAACTCCGAAGCAGGTGCATTAACTCTCTGTACCCATTAAAACTCTACATTCTATATTAGCGATCATAGCATGTTGCCAACATTGAAAGACGTAAAAATTATTTTTGTTAAATATTTCGAGATAATGTTCCATATTTATCCTTTGGACTTGCAAGAATGTATTAATAAGAAATACATCTTTAAATGGCAACGTTCATTGGTCAAAGTGAGAAAACAGATTGATTCTACTGAGATGACACATTATACACGGTGATCCAATGTAATGTACTACATTTTAAATGTCTGAAATTTCAAGGTATAATACAGAAATTAAAACTTTTCTCATAATTCTAACTAGATTTCGCTCCATAAGAAAACATTACAATTTGCATATGTACTGCTAAGTGAAAATGCTTTCAATTATTGTACATATTAGAGTAATCCAGGAAGTATCCAACCTAACATAGAAAACAAAAAATTTGGAAACTATATCTTTATTTCTCTACATAGTCTCCTTTTACCCAATTCCTAGCGATGTACAATAGCTTCGATAACCCTGTTTATAGTGAGAATCGTCATGATCAAAATAGCTAGCAATCGCAGACTCCACCTCTTCATTGTTGGAAAATCTTTTACCATCGAGACATTTATTCAAATTTGGAAATAGAAAATAATCCGAGAGGGCTAAATCTGACGAATATGGTGTGTGAGGAAGCAATTCGAATCCAAACTCATTGATTTTGGCCATAGCGATAATAGATGTGTGAGCTGGTGCATTGCCTTGAAGAAACTTGAGAAACAAGAAGAAACATCTTTTCTTGTTTTCATCACTCAAACGCTGCAATAAGTTTGCATAATACTCACAGTTGATTGTTTTTTGTCCTTTATGCAGATAATTAATGAAAATTAACCCACGCGTGTTCCAAAAAACTGACGCCATGAGTTTGTCTACAAATGTAACTCTCTCCACTTTCTTTGGAGCAAATTCTCCCCTTTAAGTCCATTGTTTTGACTGTTCTTTCGTCTGGGATGTGAAGTGATGGCTCCATGTTTCATCCATGGTTATGAATTAACGTAATTGCTGTGAAACTGTGCCAAAAATTCGATTGAAACTTTCTTACCACGCTGCGCTTGTGAGTAATCACGGCACCCATCTTGGGCACAGCTTTCTCTTGTCCAAATTTTCCGTCAATATGCAATGTCCAGAACTTTTAGAAATACCATGTTTGCTAGCTTACCCACTTTCAGTCCACGATCATCCAATACCATACTGTGGATTTGTTTCACCATTTCTGGCGTGGTTACCTCACTTGGTCGATCACTGCGATATTCGTCATGGCAGCTCATACGGCCTTGTTTAAATTCTGCCACCCAATATGTTACTCTTGTAAACGAAAGAGCAGACTCCCCTGGGTAGAAGCTAGGTATTATTTGATGTTGATTGCACTGAGGCCTTTCAAAAGAAAGTATTGCATGACATAACGTGACCAATCTTTTCCATGTTTACAAATTCATTGACAGCGTTCACTTCTGATGGCTTTCAAACAAATTCTAAACAACGTAATAAGGAAGTTTATAAGGATGGTACTTTCTACCATAGTCATTTTTTTACAACCAAGAATCGCCAACTATACGTCAGTTCGGGTAAGAGGCTAGGTACATGTTATTATGTAGCAAAATTATTACGAAGCCAGAACTAGCCCTGAAAACAAGTTTACAGATAGACAGTCATCCTGGAGTACTAATTTTTTAAGTGCAAACGGTTTTTCCACATTTCTTTCAGAATGATGTATCTTGCCTTTGCATGATAACGCACGATGTGATAATATAGCAAAAACACTCTTGCCTATCCATATGGCGCCTAGAGCATATGGCGTAGAAAAAATTATGGTACGTCCTCCAGACTCCTCTAACATGAGCTCGTGCAATTTTCAACTGTTCCTACAACTAGAAACCCGGAGTCATCAGGGTTTTTCAAAATTCATCAGTAAAGTAAAAAAAGGCAACCCCCTTTAATACTACTAACTACCACTTCAACGCAGGAGGTTCCCAAAGTTTTGTTTAGGTGAACCAATTTCTTAATTCTGAAATATTTGGAGGGCCAAAATGGAAATATATTGCTAGGTTCTATTTTGGGGGATGATTTTGCTTCCAATGTGACTGGCAACAGAGAATCCTTTTAATGAGACACATAGCGATTCGCTCCTAGACTACGGAATCTTCTCATACAGGAACTGCAAAAGACTATTCACTTTAAGTAGGGGGTCTTAAATGTTATGAATGTTATCTGACTCAGTCAACCAAAATTATAATTAAAGTAGAAACAGTACCGCACAGCACCAATCGTCTTTTTTAGTCAAGGCTGTTTGAATAAAACATGTGCAAAACTTGAATTAGTAGTATTAATAACGATTTGGTCAAGGTTACATGCAAATAAACAATGATCCTTCATACATTCAAAAGAAATAATAAAATAAATATATAAAATAAAGAAATATTTGTATTCAATTCTTACGTGCAAATAGATTAATAAACATGGCATTCAAATTGCGTCATAAAATTATTTTACTTACAGGTTTTGTCGTTCCTACCATTACAAACTTATTTCAGATCACATACCGTTTATTTTTAAAAGCACTTGGGTTTTTAGAAAAAAACCAGAAGCATTACAGTCAACCAGAATTGTGACTCTCTTTCCTTTTTTAAATCCGGGAACAGTTTTTTCGGATTTTGCTGCTAAGGTTTTTGAAGGTACCATTCAAAAGTTAAGACCAGTTTTATCTGAATTGAAAATTTGATCTGAGGGCAATGCTTCTTTGAAAAGATTTCTTGCCTTTTACAGTGAAATTCGGAAATCCAGCCATCCATCGCTTGCAGTGAATATTTCCTCGCCGTATTTAAAGTTTTCGTGGAACTGAAGCGCCTTAGTTCCACGAAACATTGGCACTTACAGGACTGCCCATCCCTCAAAGCTGTGAAAACCATAGAAGAAGAGCTTTAGACGCCTGCTCGTAGTCGTCCTTCTTCAAAATCTTTCGACTAAAACCACTGCCTCCACTCACACTTTTGTTTAGAAAGTTTTCAATTTCTTTCCAGTTGCGTCTCCAATTCCCAACAGTCATTTCTCCAACTACAAAATCGGTAGGCACCTTTTTAACAGACTCACCATTGTCCAACCGTTTTATTGAATTAAATTTCGTTTCAAGAGAAACTACAACTCTCATCCGTTTGTAGCTTAATTTTTATTTTTTTATCTTCCGATGTCAACTCGGTTAACCCTGAGACTCGGATGACCGAGACTCGGATAATCGTAAGTCTATTGTAGTAATATTTTGACAAACTAGTTGAGAAGCCATAACAATCTGGTTGAGATACATTAGGACAATAGCATCAATTTTGTAGGTGTAAGTAATGATTTAAAAAAAAGGATTAAAAAACATTTTTTAAATAAAAGAAAGCTTTTAATTTCTAAGAATCTCTCATATTTTTAAGATATAAATACCATTTAAACGGTCGCTAGGATCTTGAATCACACATTTCATGGCTTCATTATAAATATTGGTTTTAATCATTGTGGCAACAATGGATTAATTTAACGTTATATACAAATGCTCACTGCCATTTTAATTACAGCATTAGCCTAATAGTAACTGTTCTATGTACTGTTAAGGAATAATAGACAGAAATGAGTTTCATTTTCAATTACTTGTAGTACTATATGGCGTTTTCAGAGAGATAGATATAGTGATCTTTCTAAAGCATGACATCATAATGGAATATATTTTCTTGGTGAATCATAATGTAGACGAGTACAATACCTGAATGTATGGATGTGTTTGATTACATCAAATAAGAAGCAATACCTACTTATTCAAATAAAATCATTGCCGTTGTCGATAGAAATCAGAAAAAAAGTCGTAACATAGAAATAACCTGAATGGTGAATCTAAGAATAAGTTGAATATTTTTTTCATATAGATATTTCAGATAGCTAAAAATATTCTTGACAATTAGATGAGTTAGTCCAATTTCAGATATCGGTTGATGACATGTGTTATCGCAAATAGCTTAAAAAGGTCAGACTGGAGCAGATACGTATTTCAAATATTAGGGTAATTATCAAAAGTACTCCCTTTTAATAGTCATTCAAAGTCTTCGACCTAACAACTACACCACGCCCAGATATTTAAGCCATTTGAAAATTTGTTTTAAACATTGCATGTCGTCTGTTACAGACTTCTTTAACAAGTAGCTGAAAAGAGGACAAATAACAAGCAACAGAGAAGAAATATTAAAGATTGTAGAGGACTTTTACACCAAACTATATAGAAAC
>WYDF02277454.1:0-11267 GCA_009867245.2 Adranes taylori | reverse complement strand
CAATGAGATCATCAACTAAACTCAGACTCCAACTAAAAGAAGACAAAAGAAATTTTTTTTTCTTACAATCTGTACTTTTATTTCCCTTTTAAACCATAAATCTAACCTTTGGCCCGAGAAAGGATTGTTTCAATTTTTCTCATCCCATACACACAACTTTCCTATTCACACCAGTTTTCTTCTATTATCATACAACTTCCTTTTACTCTCTCTTTTTGATATCCACTTATATTTTTCACATTATTTCAACCTCCATTCTTTTCGTTACCAACTATATCTTCCAATTTTCAGCTTTATAAAAGAATGGACATTGAACATTCACATTCCGCCCCTAAATCTAGGAAACATTTTTTTTTGTACTTTATGCACATCGCTGACACTGCATACTTGTGCATTCTTCCCATTGCTTTTATGTATTTATACTTACTCTTTCAAATTTTCCCCTAATCTCCTAAATCTTTCCTACATCGGCATAAATTCAATCGTCCATTCCTCTAAGGACTATCCTATTTTCTCATAGGTTCTTTTTCATTCATTAATACCTCCTAGTATTGCTGTTTCTTCAGAATAGACGCATTCTTCATGATTCTGTCATTCTCATCTCTCATTTTGACTTATGTCGTATTATACCATTTTTTTATCCTACCATTCAACATTTAGCTCCTACAACACATCAATTTGGAGTGAATTTCTCGACGCCTACGATTCTTCATTATTTCAATTTGCGTCTTCTATATCTTCTCCCTCTGTTTTACTGTTCACATCTTTGCTCCATACATCATTATACGAGGGATGTCATTTTTATTTGGCATATAGCTTTAACAAAAAGCAACAATTTAAATTTCAATCCTTTATTGTTTTTCAAAGTATATGCCATCAATGTCTATGTACTTTTGCATGTTTTGTTGCTCGAAAAACTCAAATGTTTGTTTGGATTTCGAAGATACAGTATCTTTGTCTACTGTTATCGCAGGACCTAATACTTGTTCTTCAGGGTCTAATACTCGTTTGCAGATATGTACCCGGAATCATCCGAAGAGTTGTTTTTAATGTTTTCGGTGTTGTCTGCAGTAGGATTATTTTCAGCTACATCAGTATCATCTGTTTTCTGATATGTTTTCACGTCACCTGTAAAAAGTTTGTCTTTGATAAGAATACAGCCCTCACCAATTTTCCACGTACCACTTCTCGAATCAAATGTCAAGAAAGCAAGCATTACTTGCTTTCTGATATCTTCGTTTTTTGTTAGCCTCTTACCGTCCAACACTAACTGAATCAGCAAACATTTTTCGTTTACCGTTTGATTGAATTGATGACTCATCGATTGATGCTGATGAACTATCTGTATTAACTGTTACTGTTGTTATATTATGTTTGTTAATGCGCACACGTGTGTTCAGTACAAAATCTAATGGAAGACTAACACTGAAATCAGAAAAAAGATAATTTAGATGTGCACGCGTTCTCAATTTAATAATATACCAAAACTAATAAGATAGGGTAAATGCGCCAGTAGATGAGCGCCCGTTGAAACTATATAGTGAAACACAATATAAGAATTATAAATACATTTAAATTCATTAAAACATATTCATATGATAATTTTCATGTATTACCCTTGACGTTTTCACGTGTTTTCGCTCTATAACACCCTTCGATATTTAGTAAGCAGTAAATATATACACAGAAAAGGTTTAATTTCCCGAAAAAAGATATTGCTCTTTCAAACAATAAAACTGAAACATAATCAAATTTAAGTGCAAAATTTTAAAAGCTTTTTACATCATAACGAAACGCCTATATTTGAATATAGTAGATTAAAGCGAGGATAATAAATACACAAATAAAAGAGAACAAAATAAACAAGAAAAACAAAGTAGAGATGAAAAGCTCAGTTTAAAGCGTAATGGAGATTTAACACCGACATGGATAATAAACAAAACTGCATCACGCTATTCGTTTAAAGTTTATTTGAAAAGGCCGAAACATAGAATTAAAATTAAATGGATTTTTGATATTTACGCAATTCGTATTAAACATTTTAAGCACCTCCAACACCGGAAAAGAGTTCTTTAGCAATGGCGTCAAACATTTAATAACAATAGTTGAGAATAAAAAATGTTGCTTCTTTTAATATTTATTATTGTTATCTTACATGGCTATCGAGTCAATTGAACTGTAAGTGAAAAATCTGGAAAAATATGAGAGTTAGAGCTTGTCTGATATTCTTAATAAGATATTTTCTTATTACACGAATTTATTCAATTTCATACACGGACTCGATTTGTCTGAATAAAAACTACTAACTCATTTTTGGTTCACTTCTATCGTATTGTAACGCCAAAAGATATTAGACTTACTCAAATCGTCAGATTCGACTGCGGAGATCTTTAAATATTTTTAAGGATCTAATTCTAAGAAATAGATAATCTAAGCAAAATCAGTCTGAAATACACACTGGATCATTTCATTATGTGCAGTTGGCACCTTGCGGACGAGAGAGAGTCTTGCGCGATGAAAGCAGCTTGCAGCAGAGGGTAAACGAAAGTAGTCATTTTATGCAAATAAGTTTAATGCTCCAATATGTTAGAGAAAGAGAGATAATGAAAAATAATTTAAGTAATAGTTTATTAATAAGCAGAAGAGTGATGGAGAGATGTAGCATACTTTTATCGAAACTCAGTCGGAAATATATCGGCATAAGTCGAGATGAAGGTATAAAAGGCGAAATTGAGTAGACAAAGCATAGGCTACACTTCCGATTTCCAAGCTCACTTCTATACGAACATTGCTCTGTCGAGCCTATCATGAATCGGCTAAAATCTCTCCAATCTAAATATCCGACTAGACACGGTGCAGAAAACAACCCGATAACCCACCAAGGAAAGCCAGTTATCACCTAAGCAAACTGCCACGCAGATCCTTCCCTTATACGCCAGCTCGAATTATCCAAACAATGCAGGAACTCTCTGAGGTGTACGTTTCTTGGACCTTAGATATCAGAAGGTCTTGGACCTTGGATCTTACACTTGGGTCTTGGACCTTGGGTGTTGGTTCCTTGGGTCTTGGACCTTACATATCAGAAGGTCATTATGTAATTCGTTTTGCTAATCCAGCAGAATGCTAACAAATGCAATTTAAATATGTGAATAAATATAACACTCTTTTTACGTAAATTAAATTGACTGTTTATCAAAACATATGTAATAATAATTTACTTGCCACTAAAGAATTAAATTGTTCCTGGGATGATATCTTTTATTCTAGGAAATTTATTATTAGACAATTTTCCTCTATTTAGGGTTGACGACATGCTTAGAAATATAAAATAATCTGGAACTTTTTGCAATAGAAATAATATGATATATATAATACATTTAATATAAATACTAATTAATTTTATGACCAAATGGTACATAAAAAATATATATTGTTAAGTAAGTAGGTATTATTTCGAAAAATATAATGAAAAGGGTATTTTAATAATTATTTGTAAAAAGTGGGGCAAGGTGGACACGTGTTTCTAGCATAGGTTTATAGCTGTTATCAATAACTTTTCTTATTCCAAATATAGGCGTAAGGTCTGATTGCATCGGACTATGAATGCGACACTTAACCATTACGCTATGATGTTCATACAAACAATTATGAAAATTTCTAATTTAAACATTACAGAAGGTACAGAAGATCAGTGTCCGTGTCTGGGTCAGTGTCCGTGTCTGCCAAAAAATATTATTAATATGTCTGGTGAAATATTATCTGCTCCAGTAGCCTTTCTATTTTTCAGCTGCTTAATCGCTGCCTTCTCTATTGAGCACCTCCATGAAGTGTTCGCGCCATCTTGCAAGTTGTGGTTCGTCGTTGGTGACGAGGTCTCCTTGTTTATTTTTCATCGGTCTTCTGCGGTTTTTCCTCTTGTAGAAAGTTCTCGTGACATATGGTTTCTGCATGTTTTCAGCGTCTGCCGCTTTCTCGACTAATTCTGAAATCCACTTCCTGCGATCAGCCTTAGTACTCTTCTTCATCTGCTTATCCTTGGCTGCTTATCCTTGATCTGAAGCTGGATTTTCTGGAGACGCGTCTTGCTACTGTTTGGTTTTAGTTTCACTTCTTTTCGCTGTTCAATGAAAACGAAAAGAAGTGCCTTTACACGCCTTCGCAGCGGTGCCTGAAGCCTGTTTTCACCTTTCACCTTTTATATATCACTTTCATCATCCACCCTAAGGCCCTTAAACCGGTTCCCTATTTCCAGTGCATATTCTTTCCTGCTGTTCTAGTTCTTCAGTTTTCCAATAGCAAATCTCTTCTTTTGAATTTTCTCTTGGCAGCAATCTTTATGCGAACGCATGCAGTCATAAGATGGTGGCCATTGCCTATATCTGCCGCTCCGCGATTTCTCACATGAAAGAGAGACTTCTTCCACTTTCTGCTGATCGCTAGGCGGTCTATTTGGTTCTGGGTGCGAAGATTTGGGAATACCCATGATACTTTATGACATTCTTTATGAAGTCTATGATACTTTATGAAGTCGCCCATCGTTATCAGGATCTCCTATTATTAGTTGAATTATCGAGCAGTATGTATCACTTGAACTATCCGCTTTTATGGGAATATTCAACAAAACATGGTTATGTATTTGATATTTCCTGGGAGTCTACATCTTTGATGAATCTGTAGGGTCCAGACATTACTGCGTAAAAAGCTGTAAACATCTACTTATCATTTTCTTCGTATTTTTTATTTCAGGAAAATCGAGAAGGAAAATGTTTAAATTGATATTTCTATTCTTCCTCTTCTTACCGGAATCGGCAAGAAGTCATCGCTTCACGGCATGCGGCGGTGCAATAACCTACGACCCGGATGCAAATTCACTAGTAGAAATTAATCGACGTCAGCATGGTGTTTTAGCGAGTCCAAATTTTCCGGGCAAATTTCCGAAACCTATCAAATGTGAATGGGTCATAAATGCAGAACGAGCGCATTTACCAACTAATATCACAGTTTATTTGACACAATTGTTTGTATTTGATGGTTTCAAGATTACTGGTTATTATGATTCTGGTTATTTAATGGAAGGGTAAGTAAAAGTTATTTGATGAATTGTTTCTCTGCGCATAATTATAGATTTTGAAGGTAACGTGATTGTTCCATCCTCTATTTCAGATTACTATTATTCAATACAACTGAAGACAACATACGTGAAACAAAAGTTATTTGGTGGGAACATTCTGTAATGGTTATTACTTTTGAACTTGATTTCTCAATAGCCTTGGAAGGTATCCATCTACGTGTACTCAATGATCTTTTAGACGTTTATGGCTTCAATATAACATATGAAATTTCATCCACATCACCACGTACAGATGTATGTAATCCTAAACTTTGTGGATTTAATGGACATTGTCGTGATTATCAAGCGTAAGTGAAGATAGGAATTATTTAGCCCAAAGTCAGTTCCAATCTTATAATGTGTAATACGTTTTGACATTTACCATTTGATCATAATCAATTAGCGCTACTTTTTTTGCAACTCAAAACCTTTAGTTAAGCAGTAATAAAATATTTTATTGATTTAATGCTTTTTATTTCTTTGCCTTGATAGACATTTCCATTGTGATTGTTTTGAAGGATTCAACGGACCTCATTGTTCGCACGGATCAAGATCTAAATGTTATGAAGATGGAAAATCGATTTGTAGAAACGGTGGCACTTGCATGTAAGTATTTCTTGTTTTAGGAATTTTTATTAATTTTCATATATTGCTTACTTAAAAATCGTTTTAAGAGGGTTTTTCAAAATATGAGTTTATGAGTTTGTTATCGGATAACATATCCCATGTAAATTAATTCAATTAATGAAGGTAATAAGTAATCCTCTAATATAATATAAATTGATTATAAATAATAATTTACTGAAGGAGAGAAAAACGTAAATGTTTAAGACCAATGCAGTGGAAAGAACTTAAAACGCGAACGCAAATATCACATTCGCGGGAAACAATACATCTTAGTACGGAAGCGAGTAGATTCGCATACATAAGTATACATACATATCTAATGGCATTATGACATTAGGCTAGTAGATCATGACACGAAAACCGCTAATATTTCACCCACATGCATTTGTTCGTATCTTTGTGGAATTACTTCCGTAAAAATCGTCATTTCAATATATAATTTTTTCTCATTGGCTGTTTCTACATTTGAAGGGGTAACTCTTTAACAATTATTTTTGCGCTGAACTCTGATTGGTGGAAGAGGTGTGTTCTGTCTAAAATCTACGAGAACATACGCTGTTACACCAATCAGAATGGAACAGCAGTGCAATATTGATTCTTAGAAATTCTAACGGACCAAAGATGCTTTTCTATTGGTCGCAAGTATAAACTTCCTGAGATTTTTAGCCGAAGTCTCTCTCAAGCTACGCCAATCGAGCCGTCGATTGTACAGAGTGTCACCCTCGATAGGCGACATGCCAGAAGAGTCATCCTGTCAGATAGTTTCACATAAAAGGAGTTGTGTTTCTGAGCGAGCATTTCGCACATTTTGACTAATATAAATCTCTTTAAATAACCAGATCTATGTGTTCCACGGCGAGCATACTCGCAGTCTTAAGTACGGTTTGCTCAAAGTAGCGCAATAATAACGAATACCTTAATCCTTTAAATCAACTATCAAATCAAGAATCATCATCAAACATCGATATTTCAAAATCTAAGTATTATACAACACATTTGCAGACTTCTTCGAGTCGTTCATCATTCAATTTTTCATGCCTTTTCTCACATTTACATTTACAACTCTCCCCCTCACCCACTAATCGTGTCTTCGATACAATCATGAGAAAGCCGACGTCAATAAAGTTAATGGAAAAGCTACGATCAACGAGTCAGCGTGAACATCGCCAAACCGAACACCCAATTCATCTACAACAGCTTTCATTGTCTCATCTCCATTCCACATCTCCAAATCTACGCACTGGCTGGACGATTTCTTTATCATTATCAATAGCGAATCTGCGCTACGCCGATCATCAATGCATCCAAACATTCAGAAGAACAAATACTAACAAAAAATTAAATTATATCTAGCTCGTTACCTTTTACTTGTTTATATTTTACTAATGGAATATGGTAATAGAATCATCCTAACAAATTTTGAATTATATATAGTCAATTTTGAATTATACATTGTCAGTCAGTTAAAGTCGCGAGTCATATACACTGTGACAGACTCTCGCCCACGGTGCTGCTAATAGGGAGCCCTAGCGACAGTCACAGATGGTGCAAACAAATATCTTAATTATTACAGAATATTGCAGCCTTCGGAAATATTTATTCTCGGACGCCAAGTTAGTTTAACCTGAGAAGGAATACTATGGGCGCGTAGTACTACAGTAGGTTGATAGAGGGGTAGGAAGAGAAACAAAGCTATTCAAAATACATGTGATAAACAGAATAGTTTATGGTCGCTCACCAAATGTGTTATTATCTACTTACTGTCTCGACATTGTGCTGGCTCTGTTGGCTGCTGCTGCTGGACGGTTTTCTTCGAGTTCTCAAAATCAGAAACTAAATTAGTATATTCAAAATCTCGCTATTTATAAGCCTGAGCCATCACTCAATGGGCCTGTGTGTAGTCAACCACACATAATTCTTTTCCCGTACCACGCATAATTCTATGCAATTCTCGGTATTAATTCTATCCTGTGTGATACACAACACACAATTTCACTTTTGGCAGAATTCTCGCATTACAGTAGAATGCAATCAGCGTACGTAGTAACAGCAGCAGCGACGAGACAAGCATATCATTATGTTCCCGTTGCGGTTTCTTACACAAGTAATAGTGGAGCATGCGAACAGTCCATATGCCTTTCACATATCCACATAATCCCACTCTTATATAAATACACATGGCGTACATATGGCATGCGTAAACCGTCATACATATCATATACGGAAAACGTAATACAGATTAAATAGAGATAACTTGCGTGTAGCACAACACATGCGTGTAGCACAGCAAAGCAAGCGACAGTTTATCTCTCTCTGCTGCATGCAATTAGATGTGTTCAATTTGATTTTCCCTACTTCTATAGTAGCAATAGCGGTATAGAAAAACCGTTCGATCAACTTACAGCAGCAGCAGAAATCATATTTGTTTATCTATTTAATGTTTTCCCGGCACGGATTGGATTAATCTTATTGATTTATTAGGAAGGATTACGTAATTTTATTGATTTAATTTAAGTCTCGTAACATGCTTTGTTACCCTGCATATTATAAATACTAACAACAATAAACCTTATTATATTACTTCGTTATTGCGTATATATGTGTTTACCTGTAGATATATATATATATATATATATATATATATATATATATATATATTTGTGTAGTTATAATGACAATAGAGATCTTTCTTTCCCACCCCCTGAAGTTCATGCACGAGTATTATATCTTACAATCAGAATAAAATAAATCATTATGGTAGTCAATTGTATAATTACGATCTTGCTTTAATAAAATTCAATTCTGTAACAAGTTTGACGTAAATAGCAAAAATAATATAATTATTATTTTTGATTTAGGCATGTAGGTGAAACTATGGTCATGTGCTATTGTCTACCAGCATTTTATGGAAGAACTTGTGAGCAATCACGAAATATTCTTGAGAGCAACAAAAAATTAGAATTTGAAACAAAAAATTTCAACGCATCAGGTAAGTCAATTTAAGAGCTAATGTTTAATGCTTTATCGTGCAGAATTTCAAATTTCTTATTTGTAAATGGTTTCTTCATGCATGAACTCAATTGTATAGCATTGCTTGTAATATTAAAATGAATGAGACAGACATGACAGGAAAACATTGTACAAATCAAACACATATCCTTTAACTAAAAACGACTTAATTGTACACTGACTTAATTGCAGCATCATTTTTGTAAGACCTTACAACGTAAAAAATTGGGAGGAAAATCGGTGGACAGATTTTAATATTCAAAAGTTTATTAAAAATTTGAGAGAATGGTGATTCTAGAGAAGAACGCTACTTAACTGTTAGAGAATTGGACGAGTAGCTACGATGGAAGAGTAGCTACTTAATTGTTAGAGAATTGGAGATGGTATGCTAAGAAGTTAAAGCAAATGGTTGGAAATATAAGTAAAATATAAGAAAAAGTAGAAACAACAAGAATTGAATTGGAAGTATTGGTTAGGGTCTAGGGAGAGAGCGCTGAATGTCAGAAGGGCTTACAAAATGAAAACTTTGATTATTGCTTTTGTATTGAAACAATTTCAATGATATATTGTCCGAGTGTTAATATTCCATTTGATCCATTTTCTATCATAATTTCTTTTTCACAACCTTTCTTACGATCTCTTTCTCAGAAATCTATCATCACTTGTAAGAACAACAATTATTAAAGTTCTGAGCTCATATCATTAACTCTTCTTCTTATGTTTGTTTAACGTCGGTAGTTTTTCGTCTTGGTATAACCGTGGCCTATAACCTAGGTAAACTTCAAAGACCCTAGATGAACTGGCTCAAATAGAAGAAGCCGCTCTGCGCTCCTTTCTTTTTGGTTTAGTTGTGCCTTTTTGGAAATGTAAATTTTCAGTTAATCATAATTTTTAGTGAACAAACATATATATATATATTACAGCAAATATATAATAACTAATTGAAGATTTATTGAAAAGTACGCGGAAGAAAATCCTTTCAATCGCTTTTCAAGAGATAATGCCGTTCAGGTATCGTGAATAATAATGGTTGTCAAAAGCAATAAGAAAAACACCAGATTGTCATATTGGAATAATAATGGTTGAAGGATAAAAATCCAAAACTTCTTGAAGAAGAAGACGAATATTCTTTCCATGTCAATATTTCAGTAGTCAGTGATTGGTCCTAGTGACGGAAATAGGCTTACGTTATAAATAAGAAAGAAAGAAGAATATTTGAGTAATATGCCAAAGTGTTTGAAAGGGGGCATTTTGTTTATTTTATTAAACAAAACGAATATCATAGCATTTATGCGCATTGTGTGAATCAGGTTTTATTTATGTATACTACTTGCACCCCAATCCTTATCAAAATGATTTTGCTAGAAATTTTCCTTTGCCAGATGTGTCCTGTTGTGTCCGACTAAACTAACAAAAGTTTCTATTTGTATTTTCTATATGAATGGCTTGTATTTGAAGCAAAATTCAACTGCAAAAGAAATGAATACATTAAAACCTCTACGAATTATTTCAACCGATAACTAATCAAATCTTTAGGATTACTAAATTAACAATTTATAGTTCTCATGAATATGAGGTGAGGTAAATGTCGAAACAATTACTAAATAAAATACATTTTATTCAATCTTTTAATATATTCTAATGTAACGGATTTTTCTCTTATAGAAGCAGGGTCCTGGTTTTCTTATTATTCTCTTTGTGTAACCACCATACCACTTTCTTTCTATTCGTAACACAAATAATGCTTTTACATGATTCTCAAACAGGGAGTGGGGAGAAATAATTGTTATTATTTATATTGCACACTTTTATATAGGGTTGTTGTTGGTAAACACACGTAAAACGCAATAACAGGTTTATAAATTGTTGTTTATTGCAAATATTTATAATATATATAAGGTATCATATATTAGCAAAAGTAAACGAGTAAATATATTGAACTAGATTTAAATTGCTTTTTGTTATCTATATGTTCTTCGTCCCTGAGGATGGTTATGATTGAAACTTTGCTTACTATACGTTGATGCTTGAATTTCGGAGGTCGATGTTGGTTTAATTATTGAAACGTCGGCTTTATTGTTGATGAATGTAAAGATGTTGTCGTCCAGCCATTGAATAGGATTGAAAATGGAAATATGTACTTGCGTGATGTGTTTCTTAATCGACCTTAATCGTTGTCGGAGAGATCGATGATACAGTAATTGGAATTGAATTCTCTGCTTGGCTTGATGACTGACAGCATCTTCCTGCCAGCATGTGTGCCGGAGTGTCGGTTAACAAAGGAAAGGGTTATAAATATAAATGTGAGAAAGAAAAGAAAAATGAGAAATTTAAGAAGAGAAACTCAAAGAATATGCACAAGTATAGGGTTCGTTGTGTAAGTTTGATGTTTGTAATTTGTTCGTAGAAAATTCGTTGATAGTTGATTTAAAAATGAGGATTAAATTAATCTTGACTTTACGCTACTTTTGAACAAATTATTCTGACGGTTGAGATAAACGCTCACTGGCCATAACACAGA
>WYDF02277443.1:0-17450 GCA_009867245.2 Adranes taylori | reverse complement strand
CTCTCCATCTCTTCAACTTTTCCTCGATACCAATCAATATCTCGTTGTTGGTTCCTTTCAATATTCCGCCCTGTGCTCTATGATGCCGTTCTGTAATTTCTCGGTTTTTTTGTGTACGTTGAATAGGTCGTGCTTTTTTTGAAGTTCTACTATCTCTTTACTTTCCTTTGTTAGCCACTGTACTTTAGCTTCCCTGTATATTCGTCGAATCTCCTTGTTTAGTTCATAATATTTATTGATATCTCTCGTTTTTGCTCTCTTCAGTGCATTAGATGAAGGATCTCGTCTCTCATCCATGGTTGTCTCTTTTCTTTGGTCCTATATCCTATGTCGATTTCCTGGGTCGCCGTGAGCGCCTCCTTTAAGACCTTCCACTGATTCTCAGCATCAGTTTTTCTGGTGTCAACTGCTGCCTCCATTCTCTCATCCAGTCGTTGGCTTATGATTATCCTTATTTCTGCGTTGTTCAAACTTTTGATGTCAATATGTTTTATTTTACCTATACGTTTGCCTGGTATGAAGCGACGCATTCCCAGGTCCATAACGAATATATGATCCACTACTTATTTTTCTACATGAAAGGACAATATAGACAAGTCGCTAATATTTAGGAAACAAAAAGCCAGCACGAATCTGCAACATTTTCTTGATGGTTTACAAATAAAGAAGCGCGGCAACTTCGTGTTAGTTCTATATTTCTATTAGAATAAACACTTTTAATAACACTTTTTTTTCTATTAGGCAATAAACTTAGAAAGAAGTGGAGAAACATTAAGGACAACTTTCTCAGAAGCGTACGAAAAAGGAGAAAGTCTGGACAAGCTGCAGAGTAAGGACAAAGATATATTTATGCTCAGCAATTATCTTTTCTTCAGCAAACTGCTGCACTGACTCGAATTTGAATGCCGATAAAAAACATAGCAGTAGTGACGAAATGTAGAAGAAGATCTAACAGAACAACAAATTCCAGAAAACGATAGACAACCACGAAAAAAGCAGAAGATTGATATCGACGCCTCGCAAATACACGTCATGAAAACTTCACAGACGCCGTCAAATATAACTACAGCAGTAGTAACAAATCCAGGTAGAGCGTTAATCAGTCTTCTTCCAGTTTCACAAAAGACGAAAAATTTGAATTCCGCTGTGATGAAGTAATGCATATCATTAGACGTATGAGAACACATAGTTGGACACCTGACCTCCACCACTAATTTTTTCACAGGAACCTACCTATTCACGATATACACCAAATATATCCTACCAACAACCTTCAGGATTTTTAACTTTTTCTGTTCATAAACTTAATTTTGTACAATTTTAACAACCTTCTACTTCATTTATAGAACTCTGCACAGCTCCTCAAATTTCTTCATGTTCTATAACACCTAAATATAACACCAGCTACATCTTCTTCTTCTAATAATGAAACTCAATCTTACGACGACTGTATCAATTTATTTGGATGAAATTAGTATTACATATTATATATATCATATTTAATTTCATAAAGAAGTTTATAAAATATACTATATGATTATTTATTAACCTCAAAGTAACAGCTAACATTTCCTCCGCATGTGTAGCACGTCTCATCGGTGTATTTTGAGCCCTACTCCTTGGAAAAATACGTTCAGCTAATTCATTGAATGACTGGATACTCATTCGGAAATAATTAAAAAAATTATCCGGATTATTACATAAATCAGCAAACGATGTTACAAATCTTTCTCTCAAAAGGCGCGATTCAGTAAACGGATGTATCCAATATCTTTCCTGTTTTTTGATAATATAATTATTATACACTAAATAAGAAAATATAACACGTTTTTTCTGACACTCATCCATCGTGATTGATTCTATTAAGAAAACTGAGCGACGCGAACATTCGAATCTTACCTATTTTTAGTATTCTGTGTGCACGCAACGTCGTTGTAGCGGCATTGCAATGGCAAGAAAATCACATAAGCGGTGCCGCTGCGGCCTTAAACATGTAGTCTTCGAAAGATTATCGCAATATGACGCGTCCCTAAATATATCAAAATGTTAGTTCGGCAAAAATGAATTGAACTTTTTGGGTTCGAAACATCGCACGATGGAATTCGACCATCAATGTCACCGCTTGCGATAAAATATATTGACATGACAGATAAAGCAAATCCTTTTAAAATGCATTTCAACACCAATTGAAATTATATTTTTCTAAGATTACAAATTAAAAAGACAGTATAAACAGTTAATAATAATGTAAAATACATATTCATGCGTCAGTGCGTACACAAGTCCACATACTTAAGATGCAGATTTGTAGAACGATAAACTCCTGATAGAAATTTTTATTGTTCGGTGACTATTAAATATCGTTTCATTACATTGTATGTAACATATTCCTAGCATGTGGTCTTTTACTTAAAACCAAACCCTAAAGTAATTTACGAGCGATACTGATGAAAAATACTACACTGTGAAGAAAACAGATGAAGTGATTTACCGAAGTGTTTATCTATAGATTTTAATAGGTAAAAAACAGGATCGGTTTCAATATTTAACTATTCATTGTTTTTATTACATGTTAGGTTTAATTTTTATTGTACGATGGTGGTTTTAACGAAAATTTATCCTAAGTAATAAAACGTAGAATTTTACTTACTTTACAGAATTTTACCCATTTTAAGGCTATGCACTTTTCAAGTCGACTTCCCAATTTCTTCATCCCTTCCGAAATGTAATTTTGCTCGAGCTCTTCAAAATAGTGCAAAGTTTCGGTCATCAGTTCACCGTTTGTTGCAAAATGCGTCCTCAGAGTCATTTTTTTGTTTAGGTTTGGGGAACAAGAGGTCGCAAGGAGCTAGGTCTGGTGAATACGGTGAGTGGTCGATCAATTCGTAGCTTAATTGGTTCAATTTTGCCTGCACGACGGCCACTCTGTGAGCGGCCGCTCTGTGAACTAGGGCGTTTTTCTTCAATTCGGCGTCGAAACGGTCCAATAATGCTGCGTAGTAATCTTCAGTTATGGTTTTACCCTCTGTAATCAAAAAAAACAATGCATTATTCTATACTCGCTTTCATCGACGTCACATATCGACGAAAACAAATCCTCCGGATCACGTTTTAGTTTCAACAAAAGCTTCTCCAAATCATATATAAATGTTTGCGTTATATGTTTGCAGCCTCTGCTAACACACGGATTTTTATTCGACGGTTTGCTATAATTATCATGGATTTTGATGATGATTTCTGGTGTAGTGATGATATTTGATGGCCCTGGGCGGTCATCATCAAAAACACTCGTTCAAGCAAGAACAAATTCAATTTTCTAAAATGTAACTGTTGCTAGCAACGGTGCAGACTCGCCATAAACAGCGTGCAGTTCAGCTTTGATTTCGGTATTCTTTTTCCCTTTCTTGTGAAGAAACCAAACTCTTTGCTTCTCTTTGCTTCACATAGACGTCATGTGTTGGATGGCATATGTCAAAGCCAATATGGCTTTCGTTGTCACGTAATGCCATCTATCGAAGGCTAAATTTATCAAATTATCCTCGCATTGTTTGCTGTCGAAGGTCGCGCCCAATTTATAACGCAATTTTGCATGGGACAAATGAATATCAATGTAAAGGCTTTCCCCCCTTCCTCGAAAATTCACTCAATTCAGATGATAGCCGCTCTATAACATATTACAAACACCAACTAGATGAACCTAATGAGATATGGATTCGTATTTTGGCAACTTTGACATATGTTACTGTTAAAATTGTGATAGCTCAGAAATTGGCCATGTAAAGTTTATATTTTATAAATTTTGTAAAAAAAAGATTAATTTGCAGAATTTCGTAGTTTCGTTTTGGTCCTCTTTTTGTTGGTGATGACTTTTATCACATTGATCGACATTTGATTCATATATGAATGACAGTATGATTGCCATTTGTGACGCGTCATTCATATTGGAATGACAGACAACGTTATATGTTAGGCAATGTCATTTATTCAATGTAATTTAAATCGGAATCAGAAAGCGTGGCTTGTGTGTAGAGCTCAGATATATCTGGATTGCGGAAAAATGTAAAACTAAGCATTTTAGACAATAAGAATGAAATTAACATTTATTGTCTGATTAAGTGTAATAATAAATGTATACAAACTAGTTCTTCTTATTAAAATATTCGGAACAAAACTGTGGTTGTCCGGGACAAAACTGTCCTTTTCTCATTGCCTCACGCTCAGCCGATGACTGTAGACTTGAGTAGGAACTGCTGCATTTTCTTCTAATTTTCCTTTCGTTCTCCCCAACTCTATAAGTCACGTGCTGATAGTTATTTGTAAACGCTGTATGCTTGTCAAGAGCTGATCGTTTTGGTTGATTCAGTAAATTTGAAACCAAATTTTCACGAAATTTTTCTATTTATACCTTCTTATCAGTAGCGTGTTTGTGTAACACCCAAGCATTAACAACTGCTCTTCCACATAAAAGTTTAATGCTCGGTTTCCGATACCACTAGACAAGTTTCCTTATGGTTGTAGCACAGGAAGCCATTTGATCAGAGAGGCCTATACAAGCCCTTCCTTTGGGATATCCAGTGGCTTTTCTGGAGCCTTCTTAGATTAACGTTTTCTAGTAGCTACTGATAACTCTACTTCGCGACTTGTACATGGTTTCTGTATATCAATGTTCTGATCACTATTTGCAGTAGATAGACCTTGTTCATTTTGTAGGGGTAAGATAACAGGAACATGTTTTGTAGACAATAATCGGACATCTCTTATGTCTTTTAATGTTAGAATGGCGGTACCATTACTATCCTCTCGTGATATAATCTCTCTCTTTTTAAGTTCTGCTACAAGAAGTTCTTTAGGAATATCTTCTTGGTTCACTCTGACTCGTAACTAATGTAAAAAATGTCCACGTATAAGTTTCTCCCTTCACCAGTAAGTTCTCAACTCAGATCATGACATTTTTTGCTATTTCGACTTTCCTGAATATATTTTCCTGAATATATTTTAAATGCCCTAGTGTAACCGTCCGTGGAGCACAGTTTGAACAGTTTTATATCATAGCATTGTACTTCGTTGGGTATATATTGTCTAAAAATCAGGCGCACCCTCCAAGGAACTAGAGGTTCGTCTATGACGTATCTTCACCAGGATAAAATAGAGATTGAAATTTCTTTGTAGTATTTCAACAAAAGGCTGAATTTTTCCAAGTCGTTCTCCCTTCTGAATTGTTTCATCATTGTTGAAGTGTAACAGTTTCAACAATAACTGATATCGATTTCTTGACATTGAACGAGAAATATCTTGTCGATAGATGCCTTAATTTAACGAACGATCATGTACGGCATTAAATCTCACTAAACCTATCCAAAGTGTATTCAATCAAGCAAGTATTCAATCAAGCATGCTTATTAGATTATTTCGGACTTGTGGTCTATTCTGCATCTGTTCGTTTCTGACAATCAAATTTATAATATCGTCATCAACGATCATGAATAATGCTTCCATTGGAGTGATGTAGTTTCGTAGATCTCGTTGTAGACCATGGCGACCAGCGAACGGAAATAATTTATGTCGTCTAACATATTCACCGGAATTCGTTATGTCATCTTCAGATTGCGTTATATCTCGATCCATCTCTTGCTCTATTTCATCTAGGGCCATTTATGCAGATCATTTGAAATGTTAGCATCGGCCACAGCTAATTTGTCTTCAGTGTCTGATGAGGACAGTTCCCATACCTATAGTGCATAGAAACATCGGATCACTGCCTAGTCCAATCTCATCTGCTATTTTTGGAGTTCTGCTTGTGTTAAAATTCGCTGATTCCACATATTCAGGGAATACAGAGTTCACCAATTCACTCGGAACAATCAAAAATTAAATTTGTAGCACAGCCCGTATTATGTACGTATTAGTAATTGGGTAGCAATATAGTCCGACTCCAAAGACAAATAGGAGCACATTTATGACTTCGCACATTGCACTACGAGCGAAGCATTGTAGCAGGCTAACGTACAGAAACATGTGTCATTCATAAGTGAATGACGTGTCCTTGGCTCGTAAATATAGATGTATTTTTCTTAGGAGGCCTGTCATTCATATGTGAATGACATTTAAAAATTTTCTTAAATGGACAAAATAAAACACAATGAATAAAAAATGACCACAAATTGAATATCTTATATTACAATATTAATAAAACATAAAACATTAGTAGGCCTCGCACACTTCCTTCTATTGTACCATTTGGCATTCAATGTGTTATAATAGTCGACCAAAATCGATTGTTGTTTCAAATAGCATCGATGCTGAGCGCATCTTGATTGAACTAGCCAACAAGAGACATAACATGAGGTATAGGGATTCTTCTTAGGAATATAGAAGATTGCAGTAAATTTGAGTTTGCATGAATATTTACATGCAAAAATGTTCTATTCCCGACGCATTCCGCATAATTTAATAGAAACTAAAAAAGACTACATGTGTTAACGGATATAAGAGAATGCTGAAAACATTCAACCGAGTAACTCGGTACAAATCCGTACACTTGAAGGTAACAGATGACGAATTTTGGATATATAAACAACACTCAATCGTTTGGGTGTTCCTGAAGTTGTTCATTAACTAATGGTAATTGCTTGTCACTTGATGTGACTCAAACAAATACATATGCTTCATCTGAAGGAATGCATCTCAAAGGTTTAACTATTTGGTTTGAAGTTTGGACTGGATGCATCACTGGACCAATTTTCTTTCAAATCATTACCGGGCATGCAAAAACAGTTTAAGGCATATACGATAACTCATCTTTCTGTGTGCCACTCTGCATCTTGAACATATGAGTTTCAGCTGGATGGTGCTACATAGCCCTCATCACGTGAAACAATGGCATTAGTGAATAATACCTTTTTTGTTGGTAGCAATAAAACTTTATTGTACAAAACATTTTAAATTACATGAAATAACTATTAACATTAATTTAAAATATATAAATTAAATTAAATGAATTTAATAATATCATAAAATTAAGTTTAATATTTTAACGATATATCTAATTGAAATATATAATTAAATTCTGATAGCAAAGACCTCTTTGAAACTAAATACTAACCTGAGCATGAAGTCGTTTACTGCTCGCGTATCGTGTTCCTATTGATAAGTGTATCTATTTCATAGAGACGACATAGAAATATGCTTTAGGTCAATAAGACATGCAAATGTATTAATTAAATAGAAATAAATACTAAATAAATCAGAAAGGTATTACAGCATGGCGTTAATTAACTATTGTACATAAACAATTGACACGCGTAATATTTAGTGATGTATGAATGTTATTTTCCAAGCAATAAAACATATAAATAATAAAATGCTTGTATATTATACAAACACTTTATATCTTATAGGTATTATAAAATTTATGTCTGGAATGAAAGGAATTCATTTAAAATTTCGCATGTAATTTTAATCAGTGGCATTGAAAAATTATTCCAACCAGATCGTTTAGAATGATTGCACAAATCAAACCTCATATTGGGGCAGCAATATCTGATATAATTAATGATGTAGCGAGATGGAGGATGGGCCTTTATCCTGAAGTCTGATTTTAGAGAAATAAATTAAGTTGATTTTAAAGAAGGAGGCGGAATCTATTGTTTCTTAGTTGCTTGACGACTATGTACATTCCTGGTATGAGGGCAAGCAATTCGAAACGATTAATGAATCGTTTCGAATTATATAGGAAAAATTTATTTGCAATATGATTGATCTTGATATTAAAATTGGTTGTAACTTTTAAATGTCTGGATTCTTTGCTAGTAGAGACAGAGTTTCCAATGTATTTAAAAATAAAACGATTATCTGAAAATTGTTGTAGTAATAATTCTTAAATATACTTTACACACAATGTTCACTTTTGTTTAAGATTGTACAGTAAAACATGAAAAGCATAAAATAAATTAAAATGATGCTGTAACCGTTATATTCATCTCGCTTGTATATAACAAACTATAATGCATTTCGCTTGTATATAACAATAAGTGCAAGAGCTTAGTTAATATACCATATATGTACATAAGTATTTTTGTTTTACTCATTTTTGTTAAAAGTATAGTAGACAAAATAGTAGAAAAGTTAAAGAATAAGTTATGGATTCACACTAATACAAATAGGACAAGAGTATATTCTTTGACAAAAGTCTTTCACCTGAGGTTGATTTTAAAGTTGACAATATGAGAAATTAATAAAATAATATGAAAATTTGTTAGAAAATTATTTAATTACTACAAAGATTATATATTAACAAAGAAAGTTTCAAATTCACATTAAAATTATAATTTTTAAAACTTTAAACAATTTATAAATTTAGCAAAGAATGATCAAATAATTCAACAAATTTAAATACGCAAATATTTTTAATACGTATTTTACTACAAAATTTTTTTCTTATGATGTATTTTAAGGAATAGTATATTCGTAAACGTATACATAATTTAATTAAATTATCTAAATAAAAATTTACACGTGGATGTTTAAATGCATCAACTTCTTTACATTTCAAATAAAGAATATGTCCAACTCTCTTATTACAAATATATTGTTCAAAATTGTCATAGAATATTGTTTCTAGCTGCTAAAAATATATGCAAAAACATACCGGGAAAAAAAGTCTTAAATTATGTTCAATTTCATTCTTGTAATTTTTTTGAATTAGATCGCTTCTGCGTGAAGCCTCTAACCATTTTCTACAACTGTATAAAGGTACTCATTAAAACTAATATAAAATAAATATACATTTATGTGTATACTTTTTCACGATGTTTAATACTTACACTGATGTATCTAATGGAAATTTAAAGAATTGTATAAAATTTTTTTCTTTCATATAAAAGCGATTATTGCAGTTTTTTATACGCGCAATACACTCCACCTTTTCTTTCAACAACTTTTTTTAGAGTCATTAATGGTTTATTTAAAACTCACAAAACTTTAGTTTATGTAAAATTCAACTCCTCAACCTTTAACCAAATAAAACTCAAACTTTAACAAATATTTTATAACTAACAACGAAGAATAAAATTTAAAATCCTATAGCATGTGCGTACTTTCGAAAACTAAAAATAATATTCATAAAATATAAATAAAATTTCAGTCTAATAAACAAAATAGTCATAATATTATTCAAAACAATAATAAACGAAATAAGAATTTGTTTAATTATCAGCAATTTATTATTTGTTTAAAATACACATTACACACCAAACAATAAATATGAAGCACAGTGAACTATATAACAGCTCGCAACATCGCATAAATGTTTACGATAATACACAGATGACAGTTGCATGCGATATTTTACCACGTGTAGCAGTAAATTGCAGTATTAGTCGTTTTGTACATGTGCTTTTTTGCAAAGCATTATCTCTATTGGTTAAAGCATCAGATGAACATCAACGGATCTCTAGGCACGTATCTAGGACATTTAATTAGGATGTAACTCTTTATGCCTTTCTAATTGCGTTTCTTTTTCTGGAGTTTCGCTTATGTTATTATGTGGTATAGGTCTTTCCTCTCAGAGTTACATTAGGCTAAACATATAGTGGCGCGGCGAGCAAAGCAGCAATATACAGCAACAAGAAAATCAATGGTACCAAGAGGACAGCAAAGAGTTAGAGACACATAATGAAGCCTCGAGCAGAAATTTAAGCGAGATGGATATATTGTTATATAATATTTCTTTATTAAAATTGAGGTATTTATTTAAAATTGAAATAAGGAGATTTAGTGTTCATAGAATAAACAAAAACCAAGATCCGCACAGTGGATTCCACAATTTATATTAATAACCACGCAAGAATTCGGAAAATTTTCATTGTTACGTTAGAATGCACATTTCTACATTTGATTATACACTGGACTATGTAAAAGATAGTGTTTTGCCAGTGATTAAAGTATCTAGATCCATAGCGTAGTAAAAACGCACAATAGACTGAGTGCACTCAATATGGCTACAGAGTCTACGGGGCTACTGGGCGACGAATCAAATTTGTGTCTGGGAAGCGTCGGATCACGATTCCTTTATGAGAACACGGGGTATTTTCAATTTCCAGCAAATAGGCCACCGGAAACTTACACATTAGGTCTTTCCTATGGGCACCTTCACAGATGACGTTGATTTGTTTTCTTCACTGCGCTTTTCGCTATTATCGTTGCTTGCTCGTCGCTTCACTATGTGTTTAGCCTTACAGTTCGAATCACAAAGTTCAATGATCAATTAGAAGAATATTCACTCTGCTATTTACCACATATGGAACAGTGTTTTATTGGTACTATGATTTCAATCTTTGGGGCTATTTTAGACGTATATACTTTAGGCTTTAATTATTTATTTGATGCGTATATGATGATTGGTGATATGTAGATTTTTTAAAATATTTTAATTTACTTAGTTCGTTGCATTGAGATTGATTTAGGTAGAAATTATTTTGTGCTCTGTTGACTTCGTGCGTTAGGGGCCTCGCAAAAATTGTTCATAATGAAACAAAATAGCTTTTCGCGGTGATACAGAATTACTTGGTTCTCTACATAATGATAACCACTTACCATTAGGAATTCTGTAATTAATTTTTAAGTGCACATTTAGCCAAATACGGTAAATGGGGTAAAGATAAAATGTCCTATATATCATCTACAATTTGCGACGGATTAACTGAAATAATGGAAAATAAGTCCTAGATCTTATTTTAGAAGAAATTCAAGAAGCCAAATACGATTCGCTGAGCGTTGATGCCACACCAAATATTTCTCATGTTGAGCACTTGTCTATAATAATTAGATATGTTGGTGCATTAGATGGGGAAGTAGTCTTCTCACATATACACCAATATTAAGTCACACCGGAACAACCCTTGCCTGTACTGTTTTTTAATTTTTGGACAAATGCCACATTGCCCCGAGAGCACAATTTTAGAACAATGGCGCCAATATGTCAGGACGATATAATGATCTTCACGATCATACCAGAAATATAAATAAGTTTGTTCCATACATTCCTTGCGCAGCACACTTCTTTAATTTGTTCGCTATATGTGCTGCACAAAGCTGCATTGAACTCCAAGTGTCGGAATTACAAGGGCGGATGCAACTAAGACTCTGTCCCAATATTATAACAACTTCCAAAATGCTTTGCAGCTCATTATTGACGATATTAATCTGAAGGCAGAGACAGTGCACAAAGCCAAATGTCGATTACATAATCTCTCAAAGAAAGAAAATATCTTTTTGGCATGCTTCCGGTATGTAATTCTGGTCCAACTAAATGCTGTAAGTATTACTTCAAAAAGAATCAGTTGACCTCGATATAGCCGTTAATCTTTTAAAATCTCTCCTGTATTATTTAAAAACCGCTTTGACCATCCACAGTAATTATGATGTACTCCATTTCAATGCGTCTAGAATTTAAACATCTTGAGTACGTGGCGGCAAATGACTATTTCACAAATCTTACAGTCACTTTCTTTTCTTATTATAACCCGCCCACTGAAACCATTTCCCAAGATTTTCTTCAATTCATCTCACTTCTTCCTAAAGCCATAATTACGGGCAACTTTAATGCTCACCACGTGGATTTTGGATTTTGGACTCGGCAACAAATCCAAACGACGTAGTTCTCACTAATTGTTTCACCAAATTTCCACTACAACGTATTAGAAATACAGAATCTACCGTCTGTGGCACCGGCCTTTCAATTATTGATCACATAGTGGTCTCTGAAAGCCTTTTTCAACTTATGGAGCTAGAGTGTTTCGCCGGCACTTCAGTCACATCAGACTGAAGTCATTTTTTAAAATTCATAAATTTCATATCTGTACTAATCAAAATAAGATATGTATAAACTAGCATAAAATATTAGCTTGCATTTTTCAGAACTATGGCAAGCGACACACGAACGTAAGCACATATATGTCTAAAGATCTGATTACTCTAATTATTTATAGAAAAATGCTTTTCTATAACTAATTAGAGTAATCAGTTTTGTAGTATATGCATAAAACATTTATTTATTATTTACAAGAACTGTATTATAGAATTTTGTATATAAGACTGATTCATTGTAATAAAAACGATATTTATTATTTAGATGGCAAGCAGTGTTTACCTATTAAATAAAGCCGGCTTCCCAAATAGTTACTCCACCATTACCATTAATTAGTATAGCCACATAGTCAGTTCGTTGAGATCATGGAACCAATAATACACCCTATCAAAATTTATAATTTTATTAACAATTGAATATCAATCATATTAGAGTTTTATGTAGATGACAAAATAACACATATACAAACAGATTTTTGAAAATTTATTTAACTTAATTAACAAAAGCGCAAAGCCTTTTACATAAATAATCTCTATTGATGAAGCGACTGTTTCTCTCAATGGTACTATTAATTCACAATGTTATTGGGATATGACATTTGATCTGTAAATAATATCTTCCACATTTATTATATCTTCGTTTCTTTTTGAGATTATTTGAAATCTAACATTTATAATGATTGTGTTATTGATCTAATTGAAGCGAAAAAATATCTTACACCATATAGTACTTAAATTTAATCCCACTTTTTTTGAAATATTCCAAGTTCCGTACTGCTTAGAGCGTGATGAGAATTTTGAATAATTACACTAGCCTGCGATGATTCTGTTTTTTAACTTTTGTTGACTGATTCCTATGTATCTTAGTGCGGTGAAGCCGAAAATGACCCTAGTTTCTTTCCATCACGTCAGAATATTTTGCAAATCGTAATTTGCTAAATAGAGTATATGTCGAAAAATATCACAAATATGGGACTTAATGACAGAGTGAAATTGGTTTGTTTCGTATAAAACGTATTGTTTTGGGGCTTATAATAGACATAATATAATAGTATATCGAAAATTGAAAACTCAATAAAAAACGATTTGTGTCGACATGCCTTTGGACAGCCTTGCTCTGTTTCAGGCTTTTCCGTGCATGTGCTCTTCTGAGATCAGCTCGGTGCAACATCCAGCAATAGTCTGCCATCATTGTATTATTCCATCTTCCTTGGTAACGCTTTTCAATTTCTTTGATGTCCTGACTGCAATCTCTCAACCATCTCTTCACTACCAGCAGCCAGATTCTCAGGAAACTAGTCCAAATGTGAATATAGGAAATGAACTTTAAAACTCATGGAATAGCCTACATTTTGGTACTTCTGCACCATAGTCTTAACGACAGACTTGAAATTCGGATCCTTCTTGTTACCCAGAAACTTCGTTACTATGTCTATAAGGCGACTCAGGCTTCTTTTTCAACAACTTCCATTTGTTATTCACAATTTCGACCTTTCCTAATGTCCGGACCCGTAAAGACACCCTATTTTAGTTTTGCGGTTGGTAATGCTGGAAATTTGTTAGAAATATACCGGAAACATTTACCACCTTTTGGTAAGGCTTTCACAAATTGTATCATCAAGCCTAATTTAATATGTAGAGGTGGAAGCAGAATTTTCGTCGCCTCGATGAGAGGGTTTTTGGAGCATATTTTTTACTCCAGGTTCCAATGACGCTTGTTGTGGCGAATATTTCTGTTCCAATGATTTTCCCTGTCTCTGCTATCCCACTCACATAAAAAACAAAGAAACTTTGCTGTCCAAGGATCATCGATATTACTTTGAGATCATCACAAATGATCCACTTATGATCGTCGTACTTAATTTTGTGGAGAACAAATTGTAAATTGTTATACCGTTCTTGAAGCAGGACAACTTTAAAGCTTCGTTTCGACGAATCAATGAATCGTCTCCAATTAGCGCGTTCGTACGGAATGTTGAATGTCTTAAACAATCCACACACAACCTTACATAATACTAAGCCTCCTTCCTAAAAGTATGGAATAAGTTCTTTTTATCTGTACCTGAACCAGGAAAACGAAACACCAGCTGCGAGCAAATTTTTATTTTTAAGCCGTGAACCAAGCAATTCTGAAGCCTCTTTGGTCAGATCTAAGTCGCGAATCAAATCGTTTAGTTCAGTTTGTGTAAATGGTTGTGGAGCAGAATTGCAAGGTTCGTACTCCATTTCATTATGTTCGGTTTCTTCACTAGATTCAATTTCTGAAGTATCTGCTTCAGGTAACTGTTCTGGTTGCGTAGGCAATTGTACATCTGTACCATGAGGGACAGAAAGTAAAGCCGATGGCATATTTGGATATCTGATGTTCATTTTATTCTTCATATTGAAACCGTGATCACCGGCTGAATAAATGTAAGAATCATGATTGTGATTTTATGGCTCTTGCTATACCATCTAAACGCCAAACCTGAAACAATGTTGTTCACACTTTGACCACCGTCTTAGTCTTTCAACGCACGTATAGCAAACATAGTGGGGGTGCCCAAATTGCCCACTTGAAACACGCTTGCCGCACGAACGATGATATATGTCTTTTTTGTCTTGGCACCATTAACTCCATTTGCTTTTTGCATATATCAGCCGACACAAACACTTTTGGTCGCGGAGAATACGTACCAACGGTTGTGTCAACATTGACATCCAGCTTAGGTGTACAGCACGTATAATGACGAAGGTGCTGCCATCTGCCGGTTTATGGCGTCAAAGATGCGTTTTCGTCATAAGCCGACAGCTGGCAGCATTTCCTATGTATTTAAATTTCTCAGTACTTCTTATATTTGTGGCCTTTTTTTCGACATATAACAGATTTTGACAAATTGCAATTTGCAACAAATGCTGACGTGATGGAAAGAAATTAAGGTTCTTTTTTGGGTTCAGCGCACAAACATGCAGAGCAATCCATCATCAAAACTTGAAATAATTGATACAACCGAAAAACTGCAGGTCTGTGTTATTTGATAAAAATTTAAATTTTGATTAATATGCCGCTTTAAACTTGGTTAACAAGTTTAAAGCGCCTATATAGATCAACCTTTACCCTTATAGACCTTTGCTTTATGCAAAATGTTATAAAACGTTTGATTTCTCGTTTCTCTTAATATTCAGCTACTACGCATCTTATAATCGTGTTTAATGGCAGTTTTCATGGTAACCTATAGAGAATTAGGGTATAAAGTATTCTTTGTTGGATCAACTGTTACCATTGACAAAATTAAAGTTTCTTACTATTATATATATCTTCCTCAAGTTTCACTTTCACAATCTTCATCGGAATCGAAATATTTAGAACTGCATTTTGTTCAAGGTCAAATTACTCCGAACTTTAAGATTGACTTCAATTTGACATTTTCTGGCTTTTTAGCGTTCTGGCTTTCTAGCCATCTACCCTTTTAATTTTTATTGCTTCTGGCTATCTGACCTTTGACCCTATAGACACCCTTTGGCCTTTTAGCATTATGGCTCTCTAGCCTTCTACCCTTTTGATCCTTTGGGCTGTAGGCCTTCTACAGAAAATATATACGCCTGGTATGTACATGTTAAATATATATTATTAATATAAATAACTCCCTCGTTTAACGACAATGAGGCCTTAAATGAAAGACTTCATAGATCATGAATCCGCTACTAATTATAAGCCTTGTTAAAGCTTGCTTAGTACAATAGTAATTTGATTGTAGAATACGGTTTTAAAATTAATTTCTATAACTTATTTTATTTCTTAATATACTGTATACTTCAAAGGACTAACCAATTGTGTAGTAATGTAAATCATATTAACATATAGTGACGGTATTTTAAATAAAACGTTTCCGCGTAATTTATATACTAAATATTGTTATTAATAAATAAGAATAAATATTATATAAAATGTCAATAATAGCATATATCATTTACATAAAATGAAATTTCACTTTTACCTGCAAGGAATATATGGAATATGAAATACGTTGTATATTTTCATGTTAATAATATTAAATCATCGAAAACAAATAAATCACTCATATAAACAAATAACTGTTCTATATCAAGTAAATCAGCGGTAATATTATGTCCGAAAACCCACGCCAAAATGCATAATTCCAATTATGTTCTCCGCGTTATCTATACGAACACACACATATATATATATATATATATATATATATATATATATGTGTATTTGCACTCTCTGTGTATATATGTATTGTGTGTGTTATATCTCGAGCTATTTTTATTCTTTATGTAATTAATATACTGAGATATCAGAGAGCACTTCCTATCACTATCGTTAGGCGTAGATAAAAATTTCTAAATTTTAATGGGTCACTCTTACTTGATAGCAAGTAAACGAATACCCGTCAAGCAAAATGGGAGGTTTGTAGTCTAGGTGTGCTTACATCCCAGTGCCCGGTTGTTGTAATTGTTACGGGTTTTACTCTTATAAAAGCAGGATTCTGGTTTTCTCACTAGTTTCTTTGTATAACCACCATAACGTTTTCTGTCTTTCTTTTTGTAACATAAAGAATGTTCATCCATGAGTTCCAAAAGAGGGGTAAAATAATTGTTGGTAGAAATAATTGGGATGAAATAATTGTTGGTATTATATAGTATACATAAATCTATGGTTGTAGGTAAGTACATGTAGAACGCAATAACAGTGTAACAAAGTAAGGTTGATTCAATTAAATATTTGCAATACGTCAAATGCATCTACTCGCGATTTTAATTGATTGAAATTGTTGACTAGAGGTAATTTGAATGCAAAAGGTAGTTAGGATGGTCCATTCCGTTCTAATTAAAAAGTAAATGGATAAAATGTACCGACCTGGATGAAAATTTATTTTCGTTATTATTTGTTGGTCGGCCTTGAGGCTGGTCGTGAATGAAACTTCTCTTACAGCACGTCGACGCTCGAATCTACTGATTCTGATATTGGTTTGATTAAATTATCGGATGCTGAGGATGTTGTGATCCAACCAATGAATAGAACAAGGAGCGATTGGACATCGTTTAATAGATGTCGGAGAGATCGGAAATCCGGTGGTTAGAGACGAATTGACTGCTTGGATTGACGATTGACGGCGGCTTGGCGATTGGTTATATGCTACTTGAAACAGATCATCTTCACGGCTGCGATAAACGCTGACCGAAAGATAGATATGGTCGTTTTAATTTCAAATTATGATTTAGAGTAGCGAGTGATTTGTTCAGCACATCGGCAGATCACAATTCCCAAATTACATCTGACTTAATATTGGATTGCATTAGTCCTTCATAAGCAAAAAATTCTGGTGGTGATACACTTGTCAGCATCCTCAGCAACCATGGTGATAGTAGCTCTACGTGAACCAAAAACTTGAGAATTCTCGAAACATAGCGTCTAAACCAATCACATGCCTTACTGAAAGTTAATGGATGGAAATCACCAGTAAAGACATTAATTTATGCTCTAATTCGCAAAGAAACAACATATACCCAATTTAAACACGAGCGGAACTCGTAAATCTTTCCCGACTCTGACAGTTTTTATTTAGTAAACATCTACC
>WYDF02277432.1:0-17452 GCA_009867245.2 Adranes taylori | reverse complement strand
CAATGTACTCATTTACCGTTTTTTTTTCTTCGAAATAATAGCGAGCCGGTTGTTCAAAATTTGGCAGCCCACCACTGCCTATATCCTAAACATTTCCAATTTAATGTTGTTAGATTATAGTAATTAGATCATACCACTGCATTTAGTTCATCAACCAAGAGCTCCTACGCCGACTCTCAATTATTTTACTGCAATGAGCTTAATTTTTAGCCTGCAGAATGCTATATAAAATATTATATGTTTTGTTGCATGTGACATAACTAAAATATTCCATTCTGCGTCATTTGATAATAGTAGTAGGAAGTAATAGGGAAGGGCCGATACGATATACTGTCCAGGATTTTATCCCAACTCAAATAATGTAACAAAAACAAAATTTTGTTACAATTTTTAAAATTTAATTAAACTAACTTCATTGAATTTTAACATCAGCAGACATATTTAGGTCCATAAAGAAAAGAATTGACAGTTAAGTGAAAATTGTCGCGCTAGATATATAACGGCAAATTGACATTAATTCAAAGATTCAACTCTGTGAATATAGCGTAATATGTCTAAGCTTGTTACATCAAGGCCTTGTTACTGACAAGGCTTGTTACAGACAGACAATGCGTAATATGTCTAGGCTTGTTACAGTTACAGGCTTGTTACAGATGTTAAGCAAGAGTCGTACATATGACGCTGTTAATTTTAAATATCTCTCAAACACACAAAAAATTCAAAGATTACAAGAAGTATACCATTCAAAAAACTACATAACTACATCACTATAGCTATATGTCACCAAAATTAATGAAAAAACTATTATTCTATAAAATTTTATTCTAAACAAAGTTAAATTTTGTATATAATAAATTTAAACAAACTGAACAATTGGGAGAATAACTTGAAAAATCTACCACAATTGGAAGAATGTTAGAATAAGTAAATGAATTGAATTAAAGAAGAAATTAGACTGGAAGAAAGAAGAAATTATTAATCATTTTAACTTAAACTTAAGGCTGGTTTAAGTTATCAATATGCCCATAATTAAATTTGAATATTTAATGTAATAAAATGAATTAAATTGATTTAAAGCACTGCGTAATCTATACTGCAATAACTTAGGAGATTAAACTTAGGTAAAATAAGACGCGTGAAACTTAATAATAACGTTAAAACTTAACTCGTTTATTTCCTGCAATTAATTAACAATACATACAAAACAAATTAATAACAAGCATAATCGAATTGAAAATGATAAAAATCACGTTTTGTAAAAAAGAATTAAAATGTTTAAATTAGATATTAAAAGAATATCTCATAATAAATTTGAAGTTTAATGAAATATGTTTTGAATATTTAGCAACCTATTTAATCTATATTGACTATAAATGTACATCGATGGGTATTATTGTTTTGTTTATTACAAATACGTCTGTCTGTTAAAGTATCTATGTTTGCGAAATATATCGTAAACATGCCATATAGCAAAATTGTTTTTAATTTTATTTATCTTTTAAAAATCTTAGTGAAACAAATATAAGAACAAAATAATAATAAGTTATGTTGTTAAATTTTCGATAAAAAGAAGCCTAATATATATAAAAAAAAATCAATCTTAAAAATTTTATGGACATTTTTCCATGTTCACCCTTGGTTGAACACAAACTGAAACTAAAAGACTTAAGGTAACATAGCATATATTTATCTGTAAAGACTTGAACAGGCCTAAATGCTAGGAAAATTGTTAAAAAATTCAAAACTTCAATACCAATTTAGTCGTAGCGATTTTTCTGAAATATCTATTTTAACGGAGTTAATAATTTCAAAAGCTTCAGCAACATCCAATTTCTGCACTTGCTCAAAAAAATGTAGTGGAGCAGAAAACTCATCTGGACTATACCAGTGGTTAGTATTCATGAGATGATTAGCAAAATTTGAATTCGATTTTAAATTACGTAAACATGCCAAGATCTTTGACCAATGTAGGAGCACCCAGATTCACATCTGAGGGAATAGACACCATTCCTTTGATTTATAGGTATAGGATTTTTATTACGAACTAAAATCGATTTGAGATTAGTGGGGACCTTAAAGAAAATAGAAATATTGGAATCTTGTGAGATTCTTCTAATAGAATAAGAAAATTCATTAACAACTTTAACTGAAAGATGTTTGCGTTCAGGTATTCTGAGATGCTGCTTACATTCACGAATTCTGAGAATTATAAAATAAGTGTGCTTACATTACAGCAGCTGTACCATCACGAACTCAAATTAGAATTTATTTTTATACCTGACACGCAGTGATCTTATTTGTTCATTTAGATTTATTTTAAAATGCCTTGATCTATAAACTTGTTACTAAATAATTGTTACTAAATAATAAAATCATGCTTAAAAGAATTGTCTACTTATTTCTCAAAAATGCTCAGTGCTATATACTGCTAGGTCTCATGCCTAATTATGTAATACTGCCCCGTTACTAAAAGCGACACTTTGATTTATTCATGACTTTATTTGTATTTAATTATTATTTTAATCAGAATTAATTCATAATTATATTTTGAATGAACTAACGGGCAGACCCTTCGAGCGGCAGATGCCAAATCGCTGTCTCCTCTCTAATTCGACTATTTAGACATCGGTATGCATATTTTTGATCATGATTAGTTCGTACATAATTAACACGTTCGCCTATAACACCTGTCTGTTCTCCTACTATATTAGGTGACATCGGCCGGTGAACTTTGCTTTGTGCATAACTCTCTATGTAATAGCATTTATTTAGGATTTGATTAATTGGCATAGGGAATAATCAATAACTAAGACATATTTCTAACTTTTGATCATAAAAGGATCTACGGTGAGTACGCCTAATCACCGTCCTCTGGTTTCTAACTTATTTATGCCACTAAAAATGCTATTGCATCTAAATAACTTGAAGTATTTACATTATTTGTGAGTATCAAATGCTCAGTCTTTTAATCTCGAACTAAATAGGAACGAGGACAAATTGCCAGTTACAATATAGTTTTTCCACAAATATTTATAGGATAATTAGTTGCTTTGGAAATCTGCAAAATGGTATTAAGTTCCATTTCAAAATTTTTGTATGAAAGCGGATTATTGAAAAGTCTATGAAACATACAATGAAATAAAGCAGATTTGTGAATGATTGTGAATGATTTTATAAACAATCTACAATGATTGTGTGTGTGGATTTTCTATACATTTTAAGTTCTAAATTGTGGTTAATTTAGAACTTAAATTTCGTAATATTTAAATCAAGGAAGTTAATCGAATTATTGATACTAGTCTCTATTTTAATTTTAATGAAATGGTTTAGTGAATTTAAAAAAGTCAAAATAAGGGTTACATCGTTCTGATCTCCGTCAATAATGCAAAAAACATCGTCCACATAACGAGTCCAGAACAATTGTGTTTTTGATAATACAATTGTTTGAGTTCAGTACCCTAGTTTCTAAGTTATTCATAAAAACTGAGACCATTAGAGGAGCTATGGAATTACCCATACTAATTCCAAGTTTTTGGGACCATATTTGATTCCGAAACAAAAAGACATCTTGTTCTAAGCATTGGGTAAGTAAATCTAAGATACACGTAGCGTGATGATCCGAAATGTCAGAATTGATGATGATATCTTTGACAATATTAATACATTGGTCAACGGGAATTGAGGGTAATATATTTTGAAAAGACTTGAGGCGCATATGTGGGTGAAATTAAGATCTAAATTCTAGGAAAATTGTCAATTTGTAAGCATGAGGTGAACAACTGGGCATATCGGCATAGCATTAAATAACACATATGAATCTTTGGTAAAGCATAGAGACATGAAACTTGAGGGTTCCTTTCGATTATTAAATATTGCCTGTAAATACCGAGATTGGAATATTTGTTAATTATCTCTTTACATTTAGATTCATATATTGTCACTTGAGACCAGTTCGACTTAACGAACTGAGAGTCTTTATTCAAGAAAGCTAAGACCTTTAATATATTATCTGATTTATTCAAAATTACTGGACAATTTCCTTTGTCAGATTTGTTTTTGAAGCGTAGTTTTTATGGATTTAAGAGTCTTGTATATTTGTAGACTAGTAGAAGTTCAGAGTTTATTACAACATTTACCAGCATTACATAAAGATTTGTTCCATTGAAATATAATATAGTATTATTGTTAAAACTGTAAGCATTCTCTATAATGAACTCGGTATCGATTATCAAGTTCTTCATATCTTGTTTGTTAGGCAGTAAATTGGGAGCAAACTTCAACCCGAGATTCAAAATATCTAGGTCCTCGTGAGAAAACGAAATATTGTCACGTGTACATTTGTACAGGACATGGAAATAGGCTAGTTCTCACAAAACTAGTATCGGTTGTAAAAACTTCTAATTCTTTTCTGGATCACAAAATATTACAAAACTATAATTTTTAAACTGTTCTAGAATGACAGATATTTGTAAATCAAGATTTTTAAATGTGGGCGTAATGGTAAAGATATATTCCTCACTTTAAGATTTTTTACGGTGATTGCCATCAAACCTGTATTCTCGGTTCATTAATTATGGTACGCTTATCTATTTGAAACTGTAAACGGTCTCAAAGAAACAAGATCGGTCTTTTAGCAATTAAAACATTAAATTACTGCGTAACACACTGTAAAATACACTGAATACTAATGAAACAATAAGACCACCAATCTGGTTTAAATAATCTATTTCCATAAATTAATCACTTATTGTTCTTACAATAATTAATTAAAGTATCGACAAATGAGTAGTTTGAATAAAAGTGACATTGGTTCACATTGATTCTATTACAATAGATATCGAAAAGTGTACAATTTAGTTTCCCATTAATATGAGAATAAATATATTATTTCCCTAAGAACATGAGATAATGTATTCTTTTAACGAATAAAATCTATTTGCCCATCTGCATGAGCTCACTAAAGAAAGACTAACATAACAGATTTGGCGATGATTATTTATTATATGTGAATACTGATTTATCTTTTAATTAATTAGAACTTTGACAATGAAGTCTTCACTATTTTAATTGCGTAGCCATTTGTATCGTTACATATGCCCCACTGCGAGCCAATTCTGGGCCCTCAGAATTAAGAAAACTGAAATGACATAACGCTTGAAATGCGTTCCGGTCCTTAAATTATTTGGACTAGAGAAACTTTTCGCATTATAACTCTATATTAGCGTAATCGGCAAATGATCTGTTGAAAGTGAAGTTTTACAACTGTTATTCAGTTATGACTAAACTCTATATAAAAGAATTATTTCATATAATATTCAATATATCCGTAAGTGTCTAAATATATTCCTTTGAATTTATACGAGATATTCATAATAATGTAATCATATAAAGAATAGTGAAATCAAAGTTTTACTATTGCCAATCGTAGACTGTTAGTTTGAATACTATTGTTGACTTTCTTCAATCCATTTAAATATTTCATTATATTCCAAGTTCTCATTTATATTTCCATATTGAACGTATTTCAACATTGAAAGTTTTATTTTGTTTACAGTATGTATGCGTCAATGTATTATTGTATTTTGATGACCAGATTCAATAACTTTTATTTAAAATATTCATTTATTATTATTCTACAAGATTAAGGATATGCTATGTTTGAAGGACTCCGGTGTAGTGTAGTGTTCAGTCTCCATTTGTTGTGACCTAGAAAAATTGATGGTGTATTTGAAACACTGGTACATTTTAGGGTTCAACTTTATTTATTTTGAACTATCAAGTATAACCTCAAGCATTTTCGCTTTATAAAATCAAGTATATGACATCAGGCTAGTTCTAACATAACTCCTACTGGTTGTAAAAACTCCTAATTCTTTTCGGGATCACAAAATATTACAAAACTATAACTTTTAAATTAACTATAATATTTAAAGTTCTCAGATCGAAACTTTAAATTGTGGAGATGTTTTTTGAAAAACTACTTTTAATATTGTACGGAATGTTGAAAAGGCCCCCACTAATCTCAAATCGACTTGAGTTCGTAATAAAGATCATATCTCTATAAATCAATGGAACGGTGTCTATTCTCTCACGTGGAATGTGGCCGGTTCTACATTGGCCAAACTGGAAGATCTTTCACTAAATGCATTAGTCAATACTTAGCTTGTCAAAGTTTGTTAATCATCTCATAAACACTAACCACTCGCATTGTTTTCTACTCCACTACATTGTTTGCACAAAGGAAGAAATTGGATGTTGCTTGAAATTATTAACTCCGTTAAAACAAACCTTTCAACAATTTCAACGACCAAATTGGCTTTGTAGGTTTAGAACTTTCTAACAATTTACCTATCATTTAGGCTCTTTACGTTTTATTTAGATTAATATATGCTATTTTCCTTTAAGGCTTTTACTTTCAGTTACTATTTACAAAATTTTACTTTGTTTAGAATACAATTTTGCAGAATAATAGTTTTTTTAAACATTTTTGGTGACACATAGCAATAATTTTTAGTGATGCAGTTTTTGAATTGTAGACTTCTTGTAATCTTTGAATTTTTGTGAGTTTGAGAGATAATTGAAATTAACAGCGTGGCATGTAGGACATCGTAGTCATCCACTGTGTCTGCAAAAAGCCTAGCAAAAAGCTATGTTCACAGAGTTGAATTTTTGAATTAATTATTTGGCGTCATATATCTAGCGCGACAATTTTCAGTTAACTGTCATTCTTTTCTTTATTGACCTAAATATGTCTACCGATATTAAAATTTACTTACTTAAATTGCTTCAATGAAATTTTAAGAGAAGATATAGATAACATATTTGCAATGCATAATTTTAGACTTGTATTAATTGTATTTATTTCTGATTGTTTCTGATGATATACAGATTATCTACGAAAGCGCTAAGGCAAATTTCTATACTAAATAAAGGAGCTAGACGATATACTTTGTATTTTGTTTCAATATGGAGCTCGATGATATCAACCAAAATATTTTTTTGAATAATGTCTGTATGCTAGTATTACTTTAAGCCGTAAATAACTATTCATTTTTAATTAGCTTTACAAACCAGACAGGGTAAACCAGACAGACAGACCATTTCTGACATAAGTGGTAGCCGTTATCAGTATCCTCTGCTTTGAGTAGCATCATTGCCTAACGATTCTGTTTACTGCACCACGCTGGCCTGTTTAAACTACATTGAAAATGCTCTATATAATATGCATATGCATTATTACAGAGTTCTATGAATGTAGAAGGTACTTAGACGAAATGACATCTTAAGAGAGATATACAATTATAAATGATAACTCATATCCACAATTGAGATGTAAGGAACTTTAACAATTAATCTTTTTTTTATTAACCCCCTAATTCATCTCTAGTATTAGATGATACACGCTGGTAGAAATACAACTTATATACATATATACAAATTAGCCGTTAGGGCAATCTAAATAAACATACGAAAAGGGTGAATACAATATACAAAACTTGATGTTTTCCTTTGCAAACCTTTGAGGATATTCCTGTAATAACAATAATACTAAACGAATAGCTATTAGATGGAGAAAGCTTCCATTAAAATACAAAACCTTATATAGTCAGCTTTCGATTGGTTTATCCATCGAGAAAACTTTCCTTCTCGTGCTGTCTCACAGCGACAGCAGCAGGCATACAAGTTAAAAAGAATAGAATTTTTTTTGTTCTTATAAAGTAAGTTATTTTCTTTTCGTAAACGAATTAGAGAAAGAAACAAAATCCAGGCAATTCAGATCTAGTCAATAAGAAAAAACTCGTCTTAGCTATGGTGTTTGAGAGCGGACAGGAGCTGAGATGAGTTGGTCTTTCAAAGTTTTTAGTAACTTTTTTTTATATTAAAACATCTCTCTTGTTAGTTGTCATTTGGAATGAAAACAATCGTAAATTATGCGCGTCTACAATTTATTGAATCGTGTCATTTGTCTAATTTCTTTTATTTCTCATTGTAAAGGATTTATAAAAGGAATATGCCTATGCTGTAACGATAAAAATGTTAGATGTATTCAATTCTTTGGATTCTACTGTAGAGATTTTAAATATTTCAATTGATCAAAGGGAATAATATTTAAATGATATCAACTCATTAAAATGGAGTGAAAAGTATGAAGGAAATGACAAATCTAATCCAAAGGAGACTGGAAGTAAAAAGCAATAGTAAGACGATCAGAAATAGTGAAAAGGTTAGTGTGTATGACAAAAGATGTGAAAGGGAAAAAAAAGGTTAGGGAAGTGCTCAGGGAATATCTGTTTTAACGGAGTTAATAATTTCAAAAGCTTCAGCAACATCCAATTTCTGCCCTTGCTCAAAAAAATGTAGTGGAGTAAAAAACTCATCTGGACTATACCAGTGGTCTATACCAGTGGACTATACCAAAATTTGAATTAGACTTTAAATTACGTAAACAAGCTAAGATATTCCAGATTAACCAATGTAGGAGCAGCTACATTCACATCTGAGGGAATAGACACCATTCCTTTGATTTATAGGGATAGGATTTTTATTACGAGAAAGATGTGCTAAAAAGGTATGGGAGGAATATAGCCAGGCGAGAGAAGTATGAAAGAGAGAAGAGAGTAGATGTTATAAAGAGAGAGAGGACAAAGAGAAGGAGGGGATAAATATTTTGCGGAGTGAGACGGAGATATGGTGATATATAAGAGAGAAAAACAAGTGTAAGTGGAACGGTGGAAGTAATGAGTTGAAGATAGGGGAGTGGGTAAAAAAATGCAGAGAAGAATTACTAGATAAGGAAGAAGAAGGAGAGAGAATAAAGGAGAGTGTAGGAAGTGATACCTTGGAAGTGAGAATCAGTAAATTGGATTCTCAGCAATAAGCAGCAATGGATTCAGCAATGGATTCTCAGCAGGTAGAGGAAGCAATAAGGAAAATGAAAAAGAGAAGTGGGGCAGGTCCGGATAAATTGCCCGTTGACGGTTGGATGTATCTGAATGAAGAAAGTATGAGTGCGATAACGATATGTTTGAACGGGGTGTGGATGTGTAAGAGGAAGTGCCTGAGGAATGGAGAAGAGGGGAAGTTATACCAGTGTATGAGAAGGGGGATAGGATGAATGTGACTAACTATAGGGGAGTAACTGTGATGAATATGCGAGGGTGTTGAATGCAAAATTGGAAGGAGATTAAAAGAGAAAAGAATTTTGTCAAGTACGCAGTCTGGGTTTGTAAAGGGAAGAGGTACCGCGGATAATATAGTCATGATTAACTATATTATGAACCAGGAGATGGCAAGAGGAAGGAAGTTGTACATAGCATTTATTGATTTGAAGGCGGCGTTTGATAGAATTATAAGAAAACAACTATGCATGAAAATGAGAGAGGTGGCGATTTCAGAAAAGATGTGTATCGGAGTGAGAAGACTGTATGAGGGCACGGTAGTGAGGGCGAGAGTAGATACGAGTGCGTCTGAATATTTTAGGGTAAACAGGGGAGTAAAGCAAGGATGCCATTTGACCGCGAACTTATTTAATATATATCTATCGGATCTAGAAGAGCTTTTGCATAAAGGACAGGCAGGAGGGGTGATATTAGGAGGGAAAAAGATGTGGTCGCTTGGGTATGCAGATGATGGGTATGCAGATGATTTTGCAGGGAATAAGGAAGAGATGCAGAAAGTGATTGATAGAGTGAGAAAGTATATGGATAAAAGAGGATTGGAAATAAACGTGAACAAGACAAAAGTAATAGCAAAAGAGATGAATCGAAGTCATGTTGGGGTAGTGAAAGAAATGAAGTATTTAGGGTACATGGTAACTCGGAATGGATCGGTAAACGAGCATCTAAGAAAAGTTCAGGTAGCGACTGAAAGGTTTGGGTATGTTTCGAAGGGGAAGTTTGGTGATTCGATTTTAATGAGGATGATGATATTGAGAGTAAGTGTAAGGAATATTACGCTGTATGGTACTGAAATGAGGGCGGTTAAAGAGAGAAAGGAAATGGAAGTAGGGATAATGAGATGCATGAAGAAGTACTAGGAGTGGAAAATCGACGCCGTGTGAGATAGTGAGAAATGAATTGGTGGGGAATTCTATATCCCTTAGCCTCTGTTCTACATCAATTTCGCACCTTATTCCATGATACACCCATTCATACAATCCATACATAGACCATCCGCACCTCTTATATAATCTCCTATTTTTCCATGAGGTTAAGAAGAGGCAATGAAATAATAAATTAAATAATAGGATATCTAATAAGCGGAAGTGAGATGCTTAGACTTCTGCTGAACTTGGTACGAAACATCGAAGCCCGAACTTGCTAGGCCATCTGAAAATATATAATCAAAAACTCTGTGTGGTAGGCAATCAGATTTTCTACCAGTGTTGACCAGTTTATTTCTAGCGCTTTAAATAAGTTACGCTTATTATCCTTTATTATTTTTGTTTGTTGTCGTGAGAATTATGGCAAACGTTCAAATGTGAGTAGGCGATTATTTTTATTATAAATCTTTGATCCAGAAATTGAGTTCTTACTTGAAGTTGAGACTAAAGTTTATCGTTAGAAAATAAGTCTTTATGCAAGTTTAATAAATCAGAGCCGCACTATATTTTGTTATCTTTTCAGTTTAATTACTCTCTTATTATTATTAGTTCAATCTTGCTTGGCCGTCATTTTATTAATCTTCGAATCAGAGGAGTGTTGTATCCGAATTAAGATTTATGTAGACAGAATGTAGACAGAACCACATTTTATGTAGACGGAATTAGTACTTGTTTTATTATTTCGCAGTTCGTAAATACCAATCTACAATTGCTGTTGCATGAAAAATAAATTATTTTGTATAGCAGTTTAAAGGCAATAGTGTTTTATTATGATTATATTTTATTAATTCTTGGACCGTACTTGTTTTAGTAGAATTGAATTGTTTAATGTATGCATTTATTAAAACCCCATAAATTGTTTATTAATTTAAAGTACGCTTCTAAATAAGTCATTGATCATTGCTGTACCATTCCCAGTTAAGTTGAGTCTATTTTGACAAAAATTTTTTATCTCGTTGAAGCTAACTCAATTCCATGTCACAATTATCAATGTGACATATTTGGTGGAGGCGCTACAATGTCTTTTCTTGTAAAATAGTCAATTTTCAACGTGACACTATTTTGATTGAGGAATTTAGAGGAAGTGAGATGGCCATTGAGGAATTGATACTAAGCATATCGTGTTACTTGTAAAAATTTTACATTTCGATTTCGGACTAAAATTGTACGAAATTGAAAAACTTCTTTACGAAGATGAAGAAATATGGAATGTCATATTATTTTCGCCCCAAGATGTTTACGGATGAACATAGCATTGGCAAGATGATGCTAATAGGAAGAATTCTTTGATCAGAGATCGAAGTAACAGCTAAAGCAGGTACCAATGCAGAAAATCGAAAAATCTACCATCTGCTTCTAACTCAAACTTCTGCCTTTGCTAAAATTAAGAAATTTATGCGAAGTCGTTCAGGACATTGATAATTTATAACGGTTTCGGAACGGGGTAATTCCCACGAATTGCTTACAAGATCTGGAGATTGCAACTACACATCTGTAGAGTGGTTTGAACTCCCTTTATCTATCGAAGTGATTTGTATGCCTATTTAGATGTCGAATTCGTATGCTTCACAGAGAAACCATTTAAAGTATATGTAGGAATATTACTTCCCACAGGTTAAATAATACCATTCGAATATTTTGCGAAATAAAGTTACAGTCAATAACAATCACATAACACTCATAATGAAATAGTCACAGATAGTATACTTAGACATTTGCATTTGGGTGATTATACAAATTTCCCAGATAATATTGAATTTGATAAGATTAGAACATATTTTGAAGCTGGTTTTACTTCCCAGCCTGACGTGGTAAAGGAGAATCTTTTTAATGGGGTGCGTAGCGATTCTCTCCTATATTATGGGACCTTCTTATACAGTAACAAAATACGACTCACCTCAATACCCAATTTAATTTACCTACGACGAAATTATGTAATAATCTATTCACTTCAGTAAAAGCTGCACGGCTTCTATTTATTTCTATGACTAGCTACCTTCCTACCAAACTTACGATCTATGTTTATCACTATTTTCTTCCTACCTCTAGTAAGGTGCTGTAATTAAATGTATTCTCACTTAATTACCTATCATCCTACACTACTAGTTAATTTCGGTCATAATGGATTCATCTCCAATAAATCTGCTTTCTTCACTCATACTTATATCGTATCATGTACCATTCTTGTGTACCATGTACCGCTGTCACTAACATGATGATTAGTTTCCAATCAGACCTATTTACTCACTCATACACTGACAACGGCAACACCCTACTCACACACATGTAATTAAGTTTTGTTAGATTTAATACCTCTAAGCCGTTTCCCCTTGGCTCTTACTAATTGAATTAATTATTTTTAAATGTATTAAATTAATTTGGAAATAACTAAACCTTGCATTGTAGCCCATTGTTGATTTATATTGTAATTTAAAGTTTATCTTTTATTTACTCAAGAGACAAAAATTGCTCCTCTTGTGTCTACCTGTCTATTATATACTTTTGAAAATAAAACGCATTAGGTTTGGTATATTTATTGTTTAGCTTTTATCTCTCATTTACTCAAGAGGAACAATTTGGTCCTCTTGTTTTTAGCTGTCTATTATACGACTGGGTTGGAGGTACCATATTGTTTACTTTTCTAGTAATTTAATATCTTATAAGAATACTGAACTGGTGTCTCCCTCACACTTGCTTAGAAGGGATTTTATTATAGCCTCTTGGTTCGTACACATTTCCTATCTATATTTTGTTTCTGGTTTGGCATTGGCTTAAATTAGTCTCTTTCTATGCCCCACCTGTTCCATGCGAATTTCCTATGTATTACGATATTAAATTATATTTAAAGAAATCAAATTCATTTAACTTTATTATAATTCCGTAATAAAAGTTTTTAAAAAACTGTTACTTCAGCGCGGATTTATAAAAAGCATGAATAATTTAATTGATTTATACCTCTGACTCTAAATGTCTATTCTGCATATCGTATATAAACACAACTTCCATATAAAGCAAGTTGAAGTTGACTGATGTATATTCTAGGAACTATTAGGATACTAAAAATAAAACAAAATAAAAGAAGTAGCTATAACGACAAAGAAACTGTCAAGTGATTTGTAAGGATGTGCTTACATTTTAAAACGAAGGCATCATTCTGAACAATGAGACCCATCAGAACAAATAGCTGAGCAATTTACTATTGCAATTTTTGATTTATAGGTATCTTCTTGTAAATAGTTTCGTATGTATTATCCATGTAAAAACTATTCAGTTGCAAGCAATCTAGACATTTCGTTTATTACTGTCACTCCTCTATACCTTCTTTCACACATGCTATCACCTTGCTTATATACTAGGACGATTTCCCCATGCTTCCATTTTTTTGGTATTTTATCTTTTCCACACCATACTTCATTTATAGTCCTAATGCTTAGTAGACGAAATGCACGGGGTGACCAGATGCAAGATGACGGCGGTTTGAAAGTCAAGAAATGTACATGTCGATAATGCAGATAATCTACGTCATTGCTTGCAGGTACTTCACATTATACAGCTGGTGCTAGTTGTACAGAATATTGAGAATATGCCGAATGATGAATAAAAATAATACCTTACTTATAAGTATGTTTCAACTAAAACTTTTGGTCCACTCTGTATAACGTTGAAAATGCAAGTGAAATATAGGATAGTAGTAATGGATAATGGAATAAACGTTAGGTCCCCAAAATACCAGAGTAAATAAATACTAATTTACATAAATTTTTAAATACGATGTTCATGTATAATGAGCAGGAGTTGTATGCCAAGGATCGTGAACATTTCAAAAAAAAAATTTAAACCGACATGCAGATTTCTAGACTTTCAAACCGCCGCCATTTTGCACTCTTGTTGCTCTCACCGGGGTTTCAGTTAATTATTTACTCACGCCAGTTTTATTGCTTTTAATCCATTCCCATATTTCAATCTCGTATCTCGTAACCTCACCCGTCAACCCGCAATGACCTGCGTGATGTGTTACTGCTACACAAAGTCCAAAAATGCTTTCACAAAATAAACTACGGCCCTTAGTCTTCCACGGCTTAAATTCCACTAATCAAGGTAGCGATCAGCAAATTGCCTCAATGAATGTAATTGTCTCAAGTACATTCCCTTAAGCAAATTGCCGCAAGAACTCTTCTATTACACCAAAAACTAGTAGAGCTGGAGGAAGAACTTGAGAAAGTAAAATGGGACATCGTTGGCTTAAGTTAAATCAGAAGGAGAGGAGAAGAACACACAACTCTCAAATCCAGGCACACTTTCTACTATATAGGACAAATAGACGCATCTGAAGGCAGCGTAGGATTTAGTATACACAGAACATATCACAAAATATAATAGAGATTAAAATTATAAGTATACCTCACCTTAAAGCTAAATACAAGATACAGCATGAAAGTCAAACAAGCATACGCCCCTGCGGCAACATCTGAAGAAGAGGAAATATAAATCCTCTTAGTGCATACCCTGCACATTACACCTTATTAATAAGCGATTTTAATGAAACTACGAAGAAGACAAGACGAGTCGTAAAATCCCTTGGGTAAATACGGTACGGGGAGAAAAACGAACGGGGTGGTAGACTACTCAATTTCCTACAAAAACATGGGCTTTACTCTTTGAGTTCTTCTTTAATAAAAAGCCGCAACAAAAATGGACATGGATTAACCCCGATGGGAACACAAAAAATGAAATACATTTTATTATCTCCAACAGAAAAGAACTAATACATGATGTAACGGCTTTAAACAATTTCCCCATAAGTAGTGACCATAGAATGATAAGATCAAAAGCATCCATAATCACTAAAGCTGAGATGATGATGATGAAAATGAACAGTAAGAAATGGGCCACTCCCAACAACGCCCTTCAAAATGACATCGATATACATCTAAATAAACACACAATAGCAAAAGGTGGCAAAGATGACATAAATGCGTTGAATAGAAGTATAGTGAACGCAATAAAGCAAGCAGAACAAATCAACTGCGCCAAGATAACCCAGAAAGATAGAAAACTGAACGATAGAACTAAAAACATGATGAAAGAGAGAAGAGAATTGCAGAGTAAATATGACACAAACCTCCCAAAACTGAAACAACTCAACAAAGATATAAATAAAGCCATTTGTAATGATATCCGAACATCCAACTCCGAAATAATTGAAAAGAGCAGAAGCTTAAGAGTACTCAAACAGAGATTCTCCAAAGGGAAGAAAGAGATTTGCAAAATGCGCAACAACGAAGGCAAGATAACAACTTTTAGGAAATCATAAAATAATAGAGGAATTTTATAAAGAATTATATGCTGCAGAGAAGAAGTAAATCATCCGCGATCCGATTTCCAAGATTATGAATCAAGGTTAACAGGAAACTCCATAAATCACGATCCATGAGATCCAAAAGTCGATTTCGGAAATGACAAACAATAAATCCGTTGGAGTGGTCATCGAAGCTATGAAATTAGGGGCGGAAGTACTATTTAATGAACTTATCCAGAGTAAATTATTGAACAGCATTTGACACCATAAATCACTACCAAATGTTGATGTCACTGTCCGACAGTAGAATTGACCATCGATATACTTCAATAATAAAGTCGATACACGAGAATGCTACGGCTAATGTAAGACTCCAGGGGTGCACAAATAAATTTAAAATCAAAGAAGGAGTTCGGCGGGGCGACACAGTTTCACCGGAACTGTTCACGAACCTACTTGAATATTATATGTTCAAATCTCTTAACTTCGGTGTTAACATAAATGGTGGAAATATTACACACTTAAGATTTGCAGATAACATAGTTTTAACAGAAGACCGGTTTGATCATGCGACGACAATGTTACAACAACTAAATTCAGTCTCCCATAAGGTCGGACTAAAAATTAATGTGTCAAAAATACTCAGCGAAGGTGTGTACATAGATGGCATCCAAGTCAAGGAGACTGCTTCCTATAAGTATCTTGGCCACGATAAGCAAACACGGACAAATGAGATGGAACACACTGAACACACGGACGAAACACACGGACGAAACACACGGACGAAATACACGTACGAAACACACGGACTACTGAGATGGAACACACGGACGGAACACACGGACTAATGAGACGAATAAGACTGATATGGGGCGCACTTGGAAACTTGAGACATGTATTTAAGGCAGATTTAGCGATTTGATTAAAGAGAAAGATTTCAACCAATGTGTTCTGTCTGTTTTAACCTGTGGCGCCGAAACTTTAATATTAACAAAACAGTTCGTGAAGAAAATCAAAGTGGCGCAACGTGCAATTGGGACTGACCCTTAGAGATCATATCATAAATACTGAGCTGCGTAGAAATACTAGACTGATTGGCGCAGTAGAGAGAATTGGAATCTTAAAACGTACTTTAATTGGGTGGGGCTCATTGCGCGAATTCAGGATGACCAAGCGTATTATAGAGTGGAGGCGTAGGCAATACGCATATCGAAATAGGGGACGACCACCAACACGATGATCAGATGATACAAGACGTATACATACAAATTGAAAACAAGAGGCACAGAAAGTGTGGAAGCAAAACCGGGAGGCAGTTGACAAATGTAGTTGGTTGATGATATTTCAATCGACAAGCTGCCACTTGTCTGGCGCACTGTCTGCCTTGGCGACCTGCACTTCTGTTTTCATGTACAATATTTCGTCATTCATTTCTTTACACTTACTCCAAAACTGATTTTTATATGAAATATTTTTATATAACAAATCTTTTAAAATTAGGTTTCATTTAATAACATGTAAAGAGTTTTTATTTCGAACTAGTAACGTTTTAAAGATTTAATTTCTCCAAACAGTTAACTAAGCATAATTCTCTGATAACACAACGGAAACTTCATAAATTCAATAAATTAGAACTAGTTACGAACATTTTTGTTACAAGTTTTGAACGTAAATGCTAACGCGCTGGAAAATAAAGGAAAATTTCATAGTTTCCGCGTAACTTTGATAATAAAATTTCTTGAGAGTACATGTACTAGGTAGGAGAATGTACTTTAAAAAGTTCAAACATAAAAATCTAATAGAAAATTAGTAAGTTTCATAAAATATAAGTTATAAAATTAGACTCGATTTTTTCTTTTATTGTGTACATCAAAAATTTCTGTGTATATTTTACGGTCCGCCGGAGTGTACGAAATTGTATTTCTTATTTGGTGAAAGAACTTATTTAGCATCGTCATCCAAAGCTGGGAAAACCCCAAAACTTTACCTGTTTTCGTAGTGAACAATAAGCGTACGTGACAATTGTTTTATTGCGGAGCTTAAATATGCAA
>WYDF02277421.1:0-17453 GCA_009867245.2 Adranes taylori | reverse complement strand
CTTAAGTTTTGCTTTTGTTGTTTTTTCCAGATATGTTGTGGGATCCGTATGAATTTTCGTATAGATGTTGTCTTCAACATCTATACGAAAAGTATAGATGCCACGGTAGTGCGGACAGCCGACCGCAGGCCGTGGCAATGAAACCATACTGCTGGGCGCGGCAATGAAACTATACTGCTGCCTGCGGCAATTAGACCATGTCGCTGTTTGCGGCGAAGCCCCGGCCGCATGCGATGGTGCGGACTGCAGACTGCCTATATGCCTAGAAAGCATTACATGAAATGTTTGCCACAATCAATTGTTAGAAGTAACATGTGGTATTTTTGAGGTCTGTTGAGTGTTCTAAATAAGTCACATATTTCTGTTTTTGTCAACAATTTTTGAGAAATATGCAAGCTAAGGCACTATCTGGATAGTGAATTTGTCACTAAATGAATGGATTCCCACTGGACTTCAATGAAACTTTTTTATTACGGAGAAGAAAAATAAATGGTGTCTGGATGAATTGAATGCTATGGGTCAGATGAGTTTCACTCACTTCTGTATGGAATACCTCTTGCTTCCGAATCAGAGAATCCGACTAGAATGATATCATGGCTGATGAAATTCATCTTGATAAAGAGTTGTTCGATATTGAGGAATTCGATGTTGCTTTCGAAATTTCTGATGATTTAGAAAGCCATGTGACAAACGACAATACTTGGTGGGAAACAGAAGATGAAATGCCACTTTAGAAATAACAGGCAATATTTCTAAAAGATGAAATTGTTTGGAAAAATAATTTCGGGCATGAAGCTCGAACAAATGATTTCGTAGAGGAGACTGCAGCTAATGTTCAAGATATCGTAGAAACTCCTGCAGACAACTTTCTTCATCTGTTTCCTTTCTTTCTTCATCACCCCCATCAAAGACTTTGTTTTCCATACCAGTTTATATGCTCTTCAACAGAGTGGTGGTGGTCATAATTTTATTCCAATAACTGATGCGGAAATTAAACTATTTTTGGGAGTGCATTTGCTTATAAGCCTAAAACAAATGCCAAGCTAGAGAGATTATTGGTCATCTCGGGAAGAAATGAGGGATATTTTCATCAGCACTCTTATCTCCAGAGGCAGATTCCCATGGCTTCTTGGAAACATTCACAAACTGGTATTAGAGATACATACTATAATAATAGTTTAATCCATATTATACTTAAACTTAAATGTAACAATATGTTGTTCATGCTAATATTGTAACATTATATCTAATGTTTCCCTACGTATGAAAATTCGCAGGAAAATTAAAAGAAAAATAAAAGACAAAACAAAATACTAAATTTATTAAAAAACGAAATACAAGCAAAAAAAGAAAATAATAAAATAATAAAAAAAGAACAACTCTAGTAGAGTAGAGAAATTATTTTTCATATCAATGATAACACAATATCTACTGCTATACCTAATGTTACTATTGTTACAATTTGAAAGTTACAATTATAAGGTCAATCATATAATTGTAACTTTTAAATTATACTTGAACTAACTTATCGCTAATAATAATATCTCCCTCCCTTATCCTAACTTCATTTCATTTAAATTTAAACTTTTCCTTTGGTTTTGTATTTCATATCATCCCATTTGGTTCAGTCTTGACTCTTTTATGGTTGTTTTTATTTTAATTTTTAATTGATTCAGGTTTTTTATGTTTTTATATGTTCCGGTAGTTGATTATAAGTTTTCATTTTAGCTAATGTTTTTAGCTAAGTTTTGTATTTTAGCTAATAGTATTCTTTCCCTTGTTTATTCTCACTGTGATCAGGGTATATGAACTTTGTCCTGGGCATTATATTTCCTTGGGTAGTCCTTAAAAAAGTCGGGATATGTGTTACGATCAGTTGACATAATATTTGAAGAAGACTGATCTTGATCTATGGGGATATTATTATCTACTTCTACCTCTGAAAATCTTGTCATTTATGCTGGTAGTTAAAATTATTGTGGTAGATTCCCGCTCCGGGGACCTGTCATCTCCACCACTTTACTAACCTTTCTAAGTCGCAGGAATTTCTATCACAAAAACAAAGGAAAAATTTAGAAAACACAAACACACCACAGAACACAAGAAATATATAAAGGATATTTAACTTGATATTATGCACGAGAAAAAAAAGAAAGTATTTAAATTAAAAGCGCGTGATGTTAAATGCAATAAAAAGCGCACAGGAAAAAACAACCGTTCACTTCAACTCGCTTTCTCCTAATCCAATGAATTTGAAACAACACGTATTGAAATATGTAAACAAATATTTTATCCCATTAACGTTAAGTTGCTTCATTCGACCGCCAGACGGCGAAAATATCCTTAAATCGTCAATTGGCCGAATTTTTGTCTTGAGTTTGAACAGAATGTTGACAGAATATTTAAAGTTAATTTAGTGAACAAAAGATAAATAATATGGTAAATATATAATATATAATATGATCAGGGTATATGATGAATATTCCAAAAGCTTAGTTCCAATCATTTGCAAATGATCTTCCGAGTTTCATTTTTCATTCATTTTTATTCCAAGTATTTAGTTGTATTAGTTTCCCTGACTAGTACGTTATATGAATGTACCTCAAGTTCTACAGTTTTTTTATTTGTATTTTTGAACATAAGGTATTCTGTTTTGCTCATGTTTATTGTCAGTTGTTGATTACATTCTAGCCACTTCATATATGTGGTTAAGTTCTCATTGATCTTAATTTTTGTTTTTGTTCTTTCCATCATAGACTAGTACCGTATCATCAACAAAGATATTGTATTCTGCCTTTTGTTTTATTGTTTCAGTATTGAGTATGTATATGAGATACAAAAGTGACCCTAAGACTGACTCTTGTGGTACTCCTTTTGAATTAGTATAGGTTCGCTTAACTCTCGTTTAACCTAGTTACTACGCTTCGATTGTGTAGATCGGATTTTATTAATCCATTTTCCTTGCCTCTGATGCCAATTTAATATATAATTTCTAGTAAAAGATCGTGATCAACCGTATCGAAAGCTTTCTTACGGTCAATCATCATTATCATTGAATTTCCATCATTAAGGTTCGCATAAATAAAGTGCATTAAACTGTTGAGGGCAGTCTGTGTACAGCTCGTGTTTTGGAATCCGAATTGGTTTACATAGTATAGTTTATGTTTCTGTAAACTATACGTAAAGTAAACAATGTATGAGTTTCTCGATTATTTTTGAAAAGACGCTTACGATGTTAATAGGTCGGTGATTTCCAGATTCCGTGTGACTGCCTGTCTTGTGTATTGGCGTCACCAACGTGGTTTTTAGGCAATCCGGTTAAGCAGTTTTTAAGCCCAGTTTCAATGCAAACATTTGCTATAGACGTTATGTGTAGTTTATATTTCTGGGCTACTACTTTTTTAGGTATTTTAGGTCTTTCGGTGTACTTCTATCATTGCCTGGAACCGCATTATACCTGAGAGATTCGACTATCGCTTCTATTTCTTCTTGGGTTGTGGGTTGCATTATATACATGTATGCAATGTTTATATTCTTCGCTGGTTCCATATTACTTTTTATTTATTTGATCGCGAGCCTCTGCCCTACTATAGCAAAGCCGTTATGTATTTTTAGATCATTACTAATATCATTCGTGTCTACAATAATTTTTTTATTCCATTGAATTTGAATTTTCCCCTCAGTACTTCATTGATTCCTATCCAGAGTTTATTTGGGTCCTTTCCGGTCTTGCTAATATTTTTCTCTATCTGTCCCGCTTTCGCCATCCTTATTTCACTTGTCAGCTTGTTTTTTCTTCGCTTGTACTCTTCCTTTAATGTAGCATTTAGTGGTTGCAGTTTATGTTTATCGTATGCATATTTCTCCATCTTTTCTAGCTTTAGAATAGTCTCATTGAACGTTCATTTTTCGTTCTCATTTTTATTTTTGTTATACCTTCTTCTTTGCCTTCTTGTATTATTTTCATTATTGTTTCTAAGTTTGAATTTCTTTAGCCTTTCTTAGGTCTGGCGTAGTAATAATTCATAATTAGTTTGATGATATTAATTTATCATTACTTTGTTTTCTCTTTAGATTCTTCCGATTACTACATTAATCACTTTGTGATCACTGATATCGGAGTCCTCTAGTATTATATTTAATATGAATTTCTGTTTTTCTAACTTTGCACATACGTGGTCAGTTATGGTGTTTGTTCCATTTCCTATGCCTATGAAACCCGTAAAAAGAGATTATAAAGGGTAAGTTCTTGCAGACTCTACTGGATTCATGAGTCACTTCCAAATATATACTTATCGGAAAGTTTCAAGACATTAGTACGAGACCTCACGGGACTTTTGGTTGGGAAACACGATACAATCATTTTTGATAATTATTTCAATTCAATCAGCATTCAAAGGGAATTACTGGCTGACGAAATATATAGCTGTGACACTATTGGACAAAAGGGAAAACTATTCCCAGTTTTGAAACTGGATACGAGCATGAAAAGAGGTGAAGTGGATTGGCGAGTTTCAACGGATTAGTAGCCATAATAAGTGTGTTTTTTTGGAAAATTATCTTGATCCTACGCTAATGAAGACTGTTTCCAGAAGAAAGAAGAATGACGAGAAGGCGTCTCTTGTCCTAATATTGTCAATTAATACAATGCCTACATGGGCTACGTTGATCGATTAGATACGCTGAAGGGTTTGTATGAAGTTGATCACAAATCGCATAAATGGTGGCATCTTATCTTAGTAATCTTTTATTCTTTTATGGCATCATATGCTTTTATTTTCGTGATGCATGTGTGGTGAATGCATTCATTTTATTCCAACAACGAAGTTAGTCGAAAGATATGAACCTGAAATTATTCCGTATGTTAGTGGCACGTGGATTAATATGGACAGTGAACTCAACAAAACGAGGAAGGAAGTCTTCACGGAAACCTGTAAACAAATGCAAGAAAATAATTCCCTTGGAAGTGATACATGATAAACGTGATCATCTGCCAGGACGGTGTAGATTACTAAGATAAGAATATTATTGCACCGGAATAGAAGTTCATCGAACCATCTGGAAATGTTCCAACTGGTATTGAATTGTGTCTCAATAAGGATAGAAATTGTTTTCCTGCTTTTTCATGAAAAATGATTGTGGACTTTTGCCTTTTAGTGCCTAATGGTGAACAGGAATAATCATATCCTAAATCTCATCCCAAATACAAAATGTTCATAAAACATGATCAAAGTATTTTCTTGGATTGTAATTAACCCATTTTGAACAATAAATATCACTTTCCTTGATATTAAGCAAAATAAACTGTAAATTAAGCATAATAAAGATATTCATGAGCATTATACGAGAACCGTAAGGTGGTACCTAACATGGAATATAGGAACGAATACAAGAATGAATAGTACATTGAGACAGAAAATAAATAAATGAAATAGACTATCGGAGGACATAAAGAAAATAAATGTTATAACCTTTTTAAAAAGAAATATAAAATGTTTTGGATAACTAGACAAGAGCAAGACAAGTATACCAGCGTAAACCTGCTTTGGTTCCAAAATGTATTCCCGTTAATTCTATATGTTCCCGGAACAAGATGTAACATACTGAACTCACACTATTATTTTATCTTTATCTTATGGTTCAATTATTCTAATCTATTACTTATATTACTTTCGGTCGAGCAGACAGGAGAAAGAGAGAGAAAAAGAAATCAGAAATACAGCCACCGCACGCGTTTGACAATTTTATATTTTCTAACCTACTTGATATTAATTATGAAATAATAGTAATAAATTATTAACTGGAATAATAATTAAATAAAATTATATCAATATTAAATATTTAAATTATAATTATTATATAAAATAATTATGTAAATAAAATTATATAAAATTATAAATGGAATAAATTACTATTGTTATATGCTATTTGAATTTGGTATCATTTGAAGAGTTTGCTCTTTTATATGTGGCGTTGTCGCTGTTAATGAATGTTATAACTTTATTGCTGCTACTGTTGTTTGTGACATTAGTTTTGCTTCATTATCTTGTTGTATATGCTGTTGATTTCGTTTTTATTGTAAAGTGAGAGCAGAATGTTTAATATTATTGCTTTCCGACACTGAAACTAACTAGTAAATAAAAATAATGAACATTGTTTCTTAAAACTTTTGGTGACAACTAAACAAATAATAAAAAAAGATCAATAACATTACATTTGCGACAAGCAGAGGTCAAAATTCTTTGATAAGATATCTACAAGCCGAATTACTTATTAGGAATCTGGGAACTGCCTGACACGTACAAATACTTGTTCTCAAAGGGTTGGACCACAAACACAGACGGGCGGATATACAGCCATGAAAGGTAGTTAATTATAATCCTCTGTCTAATCGTGGAAGTTGTAAGTCGTCGTAAAACCGGTGTAATTCTTGTGCATAGATAAGCATAAGGTATGCATAAATTTACGTTTCATAATATTCACGCCGCTTTATATTAAACAGAAACTCTGTAAATATTGCTAATTATATATATTCTTTTCAAGTCGTTTTTTAAAATATAACCGAGTTAAGATGTGTCGACATGATCCAAGTTTACTTTGAACAAATTCCAGTACTAGATTAGAAGAGGTAAAGCTTTTGGGGCTTCAGCTAATTCTCCTAGTGAAGTGGCAATTGAGAACGCACAAGCATTTAAAAGTCACTTACGAGTTTGTTGGAGTTTGTTTTTTTTTCAAAATTCAAAAATTGTATTCGTCCAGTATTTCACCTATCGTTAGTTAAGTTGTGCGGAAACAGCACCACTCCACTTCGCTCCCACGAGTCAAGCCTAACCTGGTCTTATTTCCCCGCGGTTGATCCTAAGCCCGTTCCCTTAGCTGTTGTTTCACAGGAGTGTAAGTAGGAACAGTAGCAATCTCGATAATCAATTTATACGAGTCACTAATTAGATGATGAGGCATTTGACTAAACAAATCTTTATTTATCGAATATAAATATAATAATTCACAATTTTAATTAATAAAATATATAAAATTTATATGCTAATAAAATTCAAGCTCGTCGGTATTAGATCTATCCCTGGCTGAAGGAGAGTTATAGGACATCAAGTATATAGGACATTAAATAATAATAGTAATGAAAAATATGTAGTTTAATGATAATTCAAGTTTTAGTTGGTTGTCTATAGTTATTCTCCATCCATGTTCCATACATAAAAGCCGAGTGGCATATAATATCACTGAGAAGAGCACCTTGCAGGATTTTTGTTATTAATCCATCTGCTATATTTAGCCTGGAAATTATACCTTCCAGGCTTAGTGGAGAAAAAACTAAAACTATTATTCTTGGATATCTGCGTCTCAGGGCGTCTATCATGGCATCTGTTTCGTAGTAGCATTTCTTATGGGTGCATTTGATGTTCAAATGGGGTGGTGATTTCCAATTGACCGCCACGTCGCAAATAATTAGTCTTTGCTTCTTAATAAGAATAGGATCTGGTTTTCTTAAAATTCCATCATTCTGTCTCAACTTGCCAAGCAGTTTTCGAGGCACGTCTAGTTAAGAGACTAATTACCCTATTATGGTGCACTATGAGCTAGTGATATGTGACCGGGCATTTTTGTACTACATAGGGCAGGGTTTCTATCCGGTAACAGCCATTAGATGCTGTTACCGGACACAGATCTATATTTTATCTCATCTATAGGGTTACCTCTAGTGGAGAGGTAGTTAGTCCTTACCTGGAGAGCCCTTTTGAAGGTGTTTCCTGACCAATTCATTGGGGGTTTGTTTATCCAGGAAGAACAGCTCATATGATTATCACCTTCTAGCAGGTTATCACCACCGCCTACGTATGATTTGTCTAATTTGGTAGCCCATTTTCTCTTTGCTGTTATATTGGTTTTGGGTTCCCCTTTAAGGATGTTACTTAATTTCTCTATGAGATGATTTGATACCTCGTACGTAGCAGAAGTTATACAAGTTATAGGATCTATAGAGGCTTCCATATTCCCAATTCTGAGCAGTAAAGTTCGAGGCACCATTTCTGTTAGATGAGAAACTTCAAGACCACTACTTTTCATGGGAGCGTATAATACATCAGCTGCAGTTATAATAGGCAGTTGTAATATTTTATTGCTTCCCGAATTAGAGCATCGAATTTCATTACATTTCTTGTTTGTTTTTGGTCACTGTATGCCATACATATAGCGGGAGATCAGAAGAGAGTCATAGTAACGAATATGACAGCTGCTTTACCAGCTGCATTAGGCTACGGCCACACTAGCTTTTTTCCACGCGGTTTTTTCAGCTTGTTTTCCCGCCGCTTAAATACCGCTTCCAACGTGGCCACAATGCCCGTGAAAAACTGCAGTCTACTTAGCTTTACTTGTGTATAGGTACAGTTTTAATTAATTAGTTTACATAATTTGCAATTACAATAAAACAATCAATTCGTTGAAAGTTGATCTAAATAAATCTGCTATAAATATGTTATGTGCTATGCTTGTTGTTTCTCGTCGTCGTCGAAGGCAGAGAAAATACTCGATTCATCCAATAACTAGTGAAAGACTAACCAAGGGTAAATACGAGCTATTACATGGTATACTATGAATATCCAGGTACACTCAGAATATCTTCATTTGAAAATTAGAGTTGTGATAACAAGAAAAGAGATCCAGTTGCGGAATAGTATTTATTCATTGGTATTCTTATTATTCAAGAAAAATGAATAGGCAACTAAATTGGTTACAAATAATCAGTTTGACTCCAAAAATCAACATTCAGTCGATTCCGGTTCCATAAGTAATCGACTGAATGTTGTTTTATTGCTGGGATTAGAAGAGACAGATGGCGGGTTGGAAAATTTTGCCTGAGAGATGTTTGGCTGGGTCTCATGATGTATAGAATACATCATGAGACCCTATCCTGCTAAAAAATTGACTTGGAGGGAACGGATGTTTAAATATAGGCGATCTAGAGCTAGGCGTTATGTTGAATGTGGCTTCGACATTCTAGCCAACAAATGGCGGAGTTTTCACCGTCCTGTTGATGTAAATATTGACTTGGCTGACATTATAGTAAAGGCATGTTGTGTGCTCCATAACTTTGTCAGACAACAAGGCAGCTACAACTTCGAAGACACACTGACATGCCCATTGGAGACCATCCCATCAATTGGAACTAGAGGAAATAATGTCGGAGTGTAAACTCGACATCACTGTAGGAATTGTTTCTGTTCACAAGGTTCTGTACCGTGGCAAAATCGTTTTTGCAATGTCTTAACACCATAAAATATCCTAATTAACTTGAACATGTCAATGAATTTAAATAAATGTAAATCTCAAGCTCTTTTTGTAATTAATTCTTAAATAAGATTATCTCAAATAATAATAATAATAATAATAATAATAATAAATATAAAATAAAGGGTTTATTTACCATTTACTTACCAATTTCGTCTTTATTATCCATCTTTTCCCACTGTTCTCCAACCACGTTCATTGTTATTGCTTTCCAGGCATTCCTCTTTAGTTTTCTGTTTTTGAAATCTTTATTTTTGACATCGTAAAGGCAGGGGTGCTGCCCCACTTCCAAACGTTCACTATCAACATACTCCATATCATAAATCAGAATAAGACAACAATACACAAAACGGTCAACGTAAAAACAATACAGAGTATTTAGTATATGGAGTTTTGAGAATAAACAACACGAAATGAGCAACGATCACGTCTTGACACTTTGCGTGTTTACGAGCTAGTGTGGCTAGAGATGAGCGTGAGAATCTGCTCCAAAAATAGCTCCGAGCGCATTCGCTTTGGAGCTGGAGGCGAGAGACCTTGAAAACACGGAACATCAGCGGGAAAACACACTCTGTCTGGCCAGCCACGTGCTCCTCCAATCTGCCTATTTTTGTTGCGTTTTTTCGCGTAGAAACGCAGCGTGAAAAAACGAAAAAACGCTAGTGTGGCCGTAGCCTTGAAATTACAAATCACGGTGATGCTTAGTTTTTTCCGTGTGCCAAAATCGTCAATTTGTAATTTTTTTTTCATCGCTGCTGGAATTTATGAATCATCGCTGCAGATATTTGAGTAGCAGGAGCTATGCTTTCCAAGGCCGGGGGAATGCTAGTTTGTAACGTAGGTGATAATAGCACAGTAGTCGTCGAGTGGGAAGATGAACGCGAAAAACTTCACCGGCAGATACTGTGCAGATCCATTGAGAGATACTGTGTGTGGAATACTATTTTGTGTACAGGATAATGTTAATAGTGGCTGATGTACGACAGTAATAAGATGACCAATCTTCGTTCCTGCATCACCTTGAATTTTTCAGTTTGGCAAGCAAAAGCATCCAAGAGTGGGATCTGCCGAAGGTGGCTATCTATGGTAAGACTGAAACGTGAAAATTCACACTTCATCAGAATCGTTTCCGTGCTGCCATTCCGGATTTATTTGAGTGCTTTTTGTAAGCGGTACACATACTGATTATTTTTTTTAAATTTATATTCTAGCTTAAAATATTAAGCCCTTTAATTTTTCATAATTCTCTCTGTTGTAGAGTTCCTAGCATCTACATTTTTATATTACAACAACTTCACATTCCATAGCACCCCTTCGGGTTCATAATATTCCAAAATCAAATATTATCCTCGTTTAAGAACATTTTTTTTAATTGATTTGCGTAACTTTAGTTTCAGTTATTGTTTCGTTTAATTCCATGTCACTTTATTCAAATATAGTTCACCTCTTTCAAACTTACTTTGCAAGAATGTGTTGACACGGTACACGTGGTGTGCGCGCATCATCAAGTTACTTTGTTCAAACTAAACTTGGATCGTGTCACATCCCTTAATATTTTGCTCATGGCTTAGTCATAAGAATATATGAAAAAATCTATGAAATTTTTAATCTAAATGAACAATTGATGTTGGATCCATAGCGTTGGGTACAATTTTAAAGAGAATCAGAGCCGTCAAAACGTAGAAATATATACCGAATTTCATTAAAAAGTTATTTTTATATCCTGATATTATAGTAATATATTCGTTTAATTGAAATCCATGGAATATTGTTATGGCTAGTACTACAACAGATTAGTACTACAACAGTACTACAAAGGCTAGTACTATAACAGATTCTTAGACTTATTTCTCCATTCTCGTAAGAACTATGATATTTAAGTATGTCCAATTTTTTTCAAACCAAATTACTCCGAACTTTATTCGGCTCATTCGAAAATGCCTTTTTTGAAACTCGGTTAAAATGAACTTCGATGGATGATATTCTATTTAAAATAAATACAGCACCAATTTTTGAGGAAATAAGACGCAATTTTTTACCTATATCTTTCTATGTACTTTCTGTTTGAAATAATGTGTAACAAATGTAAAAGTGGTAATAAGTGGTAAGTACCTTATTCCGTTACGCATCTTTATTGCGCATCTTCATTTCATACTACAGAATTTTCGAAACTCACCTGAAAAAGAAAAATATTTATTATTTATAAATTTAATAATTTTATTTTAATATAATATAAACCGCTAAATTAATTTAGTTTGCTAAGCGTGAGAGAACAGAGAGAGAGAGAGAGAGAGAGAAAGAGAGAAAGAGAGAAAGAGAGAAAGAGAGAAAGAGAGAAAGAGAGAACGGACAGAATGGTTACAAATGAAGACGCCATTGTACACACGTACTATGTTTGCGATATAAAAAAAGCCATTAACGTCGAGAGAATGTATGCATTCAATCTCATTTAAAATAACTATGTTTTTTACAGCGTTTTTATTTATATATTTTCGTTTGCGAGTTTGAGAGAGAGGTGTTTTTTTTCGGACTCCTGAAGAAATATTCTTAAATAACAATTATATATAGATATGTAAATTTTGTAAGTAAATTTTGTAAACCTTATGTAGTGTGAATGCGAGATTGTCATCAAAAGAACAGAGTCAGTCAGTCAGTTTGAAGTGAGTCGTGTATGTAGTGAGTAAGGTAAGAGAATGTACGCGGAAAGAAAAAGTTCTGCATATATCATTCAATCGACTTGTTACCGTTTCCATAACCATTAAAAAGGAGACCTTCTATTTAACAGAGCCAAGAATTGTAACAAAAAAATTTATGGTTTCAACTCTTATTCTTTTAATATGTTTCGCTTTCACAATTTCTAAAAATTCTAATGCAGAGCTTTTAGATGTTATGTAAGAATTTTCAGTAAGTCTTTACAGTTTTCCCCTTTATGATTTCAACGTCATCTCTTATTGATTATATAATTGTCATCTCTTATTGATTCCGGTTCTACATTTTCTGTCAATTTTAGGAGAAGTCTGTTTCAACTTGATGCTTCGAGGGTTTGGTCACGTGCAGCCACCACCACCATCACCACCTATGATACACAAGGACTGCCTTATTTTTTTAATGGAATGGAATGGAACATTCCAACTATATGTTGAGTTATAATTAGGTTCAACAAGAAATGACAGTCAATTAAAAATCGCGATTATCATCATTCGTAATATAAATACAAAGACCAATAACTAATCTTTTTTAAAATTCTTCATTGATATTACATTGTCATTGCATATTACATAGGTTTACCTATCTAGATATATATTTAAGAAAATAAGTGCAGTATGTTTGAAAGCGACCACTTGTTCCCACCCTCGATTTTTGTGAAAGAAACATCCATGAAAAACTGATTTTTAACAACATGCAATTTGATTTGCACTTCGCGCAGGTAAAGCTTCATATATATATATATATATATATATATATATATATGAAATCATCTTGCTCCCTCTCATACCCAGAGATAAACTCTGTTTATGAGAGGATCGTTCAGATTCGAGGAACGTTAAACGTTCAGATTCAAGTAAAGGGGTTGGAAGACATTGTTGTAGATAAAAACTGCAGTCTTTTTATCTAAGGAAATAAATCAACTTAGTTTTCGTTCCAATACATGTATAAACAACTGTTGTAAAAAAAAATTGTTAGGGTCAAAATGTTCTATAGTTGTAGGGACTTCTGGAATGTAACTTCTAAACGCTTTTTATGTCAATCTCCAGTGTATCCGTGTTTTAGTTTGAGAATGTTGTTTATGGCCTTTGTCTGGATCGGATGACTGAGTATAAAATTCAAAATGTATAAAACGCATGGCTGCGACTAGTGTATGGTCTTCGAAAATTGTATCACATGAGTCACAAATAAATGGGGGAAAATTAGTTGAATATGGAAACAGGTAGGTAGGCTTTCAGTAAACTTATTTTATACAATAAAATAATTTTCAATAAATCTCCGTCAGTACTGTACGGTAAAATGAAGTTTAGGTGTGATCTTCATAATTTAAATCTTTGATTTAAAGGTATGATCATTCCTCCGAGCCATCAAACCGCATTGTTCCAACGTTCTTATTCGTATTGTTGCTAATAAATGGAATTTATTACCTGTAGTTAAATCCACATTGAGATGGCAAAGTTGGAGAGATATGCCAATGCTTTCTATACGGGAGAATGACTATGACGTTGCCAAACCTATTTAATGTAAATAGCACGATCAGGTCCGAAACACAATAATTCGATAACAATCAGCAGACATTTAGTGTCAGCCGACACCACATTATGTAGAAATGACAGTTATTTTAATTGGTATTAAAAATTAAACTGAATGTATAATTGTTAAAATTCTGCTTCTTTTAGTGAACACACTTTGCTTCTGAAACCAATTTCCAAAATTCAGTTAGAGAAACAGAAGAGCGGTATTTGACCACACCGGATATATAACAATACATAGTTATTAACGTGAAAATGGCCGCAACTGTAGTTAAAGTTGAAGACGGTGAGTGCACAATTGCAAGTGCAAGCATATAGTGTTAAATGTTTTTAACTATTTGTCAAACAATAACTGTGGTAAAGGTATATCAGAAATAGTACTGGAAGTTTCTGATATGACTGGAGTCTCTGAACGAACAGTATTACGGTATCGACATGAAAGTAAAAATGGGCTACTTGTAACTTCCATAAGAAGAAAAATACGATCCGGATATTCGAGTAGCCTGAGAATAAATATGTTGAAGGTACGCGGATCTAGAAAAGTTGTGTATGATTTTTTATGAACAATATTCCTCCAACTCCATACTAGAAAAAATTAACGAAACTGAACATCTTTAGAATTTTTGTAAGAGTACACTGAGAAGACTACTACACGACATGAGTTTTGTGTATGGCAAGCAGGATAAAAATTCAGTATTAATAAAAAACAAGAAATAATCGTTTGGAGGCACCAGTTCCTTCGGGAAATAAAAAAAATGAGGAATCAAGAAGCCACTGTCATTTATATTGACGAATCGTGGGTTAATACTGGAACAACCAATGGACAAATATGACAAGGACAAATATGACAATAATAAAAAACCCATGACATGCTTTTGTAAATGGACTAACCACCGGTTTAAAACCTCCAAGAGGGAAAGGACCAAGATTTGTTTTAGTTCATGCAGGAAACAAAGATGGATTCGCTAAAGGTGATGACATGATCTTTCTGGTTAAAACAGGTGCAGAAGATTACCACGAAGAGATGGACGGGGACATATTTGAGAAATTGTTTGAAGACACTTTATTACTGGATCTTACAAACAATAAAAATAAATGTGATTGTCATGGACAATGTTCTCACTATTCTAGAAAATTATGCTTTCCTAAACTATATTGGAGAAAACCTCAAATTCAAGAGTGGCTATATGAGAAAAATAGTTATTTTAAGGAAGATTATTTAAAAAGTGAACTTTTGGAAACTTAATACAAGTTATAACAAGTTGAATGTAGTACTGAGAAATACAGGAATCACAGCGACGAACTATACCGCGTCGATGTTCACATTTCAAGAATCCCTCCTTATCATTGTGAAATAAACCCAATTGAAATGGTTTGAAGTGAAGTCAAATGGTACGTGTCTTCTAGCAATTCAAGTTTCATAATAAAGGATGTTAAGAAATTGATTTCTAAATGTTACGAAAAAGTGCAAATAAATGGGCATTGGGAAAGTTATGTCAACAATGTTATGAAAATTGATAATATTTTTTGGAAAATACACAACATGCAAGATGAAATTGTATTATAATATCATTAAACGACGACTCGCTAGATAAATTGGATTCTGAAAATGAATATATACCATGATTAATTAACAAATTGTTTTTGTTTTAAAACCCAAATGAATGCAGTAAATTTTCAGAAATGGATTGAAACATAACTTTTACTTAATTTACAGCCAAATTCTGTCATCGCTATAAACAATGCACTTGACCATTCCATTATAGCCAATAAGTGCCAACAAAGTCTTCAACCAAATCTGATATAAAATCTTTGTAAAAGATAGTGAAGACGGCCCTGCTTCTTTTTAATACAATATTAATAAGACCGGCGCGTTGTTTCCCTATATCCATGTACTGCCATCTCAATGTGGATTTTACTATATGGACCATTTTTTCACGTCTGGATGCACTCATATTCGTGCTTATATTTTCTTGATCACGCATTTTAGTCATTCTGTTTGCTTTTTAATGAATATAGCCAATGTATTTTATTCCATATATAACTGAATAACATCAGGTATATGAGCTGTGGAGTCCTGAAAGCCGAACCAAACACAAAAGGATTTATATATTGTTATTACAAATTAATTACATTCTGAAAGAAACGCATCCGGTCATATTAATACATCTACCCCGTGTAAGAGAAACTACAATAATAACTGTAATCATGAATTCAAACAAACATTAAACTCTAAATGTCTTAATTAAAGTCTTATGTGCTTATGATTAAATTTTATGTGCCTATATGACATAGAAGTGAATTACGCTGCAGAAAAATTAATTATATAACATAAAATGTATACGTTGGACATTTATACTTATATAATTTGATTAATGAAATAGAAACTATATTGTTTGACTTAATGAAACACAGTCAATGGAGATGGATTTATGTATGATTTATACTATCAATAACATTTTAATGTCCTACCTACACTATTATCATTGATTGCGAACCTATTATTTTACTATCCTCATAAAAGTTCATCAGACATTTATTTAAAAGTCTACACTTGTAATTAATGATGGAGAGAACCTACTGCATGATTGACTTATTAGCTGCCGAATCACTTCAAAGTTTTTCGTATTTTATGTATTCTTTTCTGAAATATTCTTGTAGTAATGCGTAAAACTCTTTTTTAAATACAATAGGGTGCTACAGAGGTGCAGAGAAACAAAACGAGTCATTGAGTATACGCTACACTGTGAGGTGGTATCCTCCTTGTTTTCTTTATTAAACATTCACTGATAAATAAGATAAATTGAAGAGGTTTATCTATATTTGTGAAAAATTTTGTTACCTAAAATATTGTAGAAATAAATGTTCTTATCTACATCATTGGTTCCCAATGATGTAGATGGTCCGCGGCAGTAATGCCTTCCTGGGGGTTCGCGGGGGTTCGCGCGAACCCTTTGCTGTGAATGCTATGGTTCGTGCGAAGTTAATCAGAAAAAATTACTTCGGAAATATGTAAAATAATTTGGAAATATGTTTCCAAATTATTTTACCTTAATTCTCTAATAGACAATGTGCGCTTCCTTTCCTTATTTGGGTTTTTCATTATTAATCTCTTAATTTTGATTTGATATTTGATGGTTTGTTGTTTCCGGCTTTTGAGTTTCCTTTTTAACACAACATCTACAATATAAATATCAGCTTTTTCTCTCAGTCTATCTACTCTTAACTATTTTCTTAAATTAGTCTTATTAAGACCAATTTTTTCCTGGTTATTATGAATTTTACTCTGATGGTTCTGTTCTTGTAGAAAATAATTTGTTTTCGTTAGAAATATATAGTCCTTGTCTTAACTTATCTCATTCGATTAAATTAACAAGCCATTTTTCAATTTTTTATGCAGAGTCTGGCATTCTGAAATGCGTTGAACTCATAATATTATTGAAACTTGATCGTGTGGTTATTTTGTCTATTCAAAGAGTGTTTTGAGGAGACTTAATACTTTTGGTATTATTCATAATGATTGTAGAATTTTGAATTCCATTCGAGATAAAATAGCGTTGACTGCGAAGAATTGTTTGTGCTTCAAACTTTGTTGGATTCCGGCTCATTCATCAATTCCAGGAAACGAAAAAGCAGATCAATTGGCAAAAGGGGGCCATGGGAATCATCCTATAGAGTTTAGGATACATACTTCTGTACTTTCCTAAAAAATTTATAGATTTTCTTCTTCGCAGGATGCATGGTCTGTAGATTTACTTACTTCTGGGAGGCGTTTTTGTAGAATTAACCATTTAATTAAATGTTCGTCGTGGTTTAAGTTTCTTGATATACATGTATTTTTTATGATTATCGGTGATTTTCTACTACTCTTTCGATTTTTAACTATTTCTTTCAAATGTCTTATCATATTTC
>WYDF02277410.1:3480-17457 GCA_009867245.2 Adranes taylori | reverse complement strand
ATATATTTTGTAAAATTTTCGGATTTTTATGTGAAAAATAATATTTTTTAATTTTACTTTGGGCCAAAGAGGAAAGTATTTTGGGCCACATGCGGCCCGCGGGCCACGTGTTGACACCCCTGGCCTACGACATCTACATCAATATTTTGATATATTTCCATACATATTATAAACGACAAATGAAAATATTTGAAATTTTTTCAAATTAAAATTTGAAAGTGAATTGTGATAACCATTATTTTGTCACCATTAGTCGATCCAGTTTTAAATTGCTTTAATATTTAATCATAAAGTTACTCATTTCCAAACTTTTGTGCTCGCGTGTAATTAATTTAGTTTATTTTAATTTCAAAAAGTAATTCCGTTTTTACCAATTTAATTCCATAAATTTTATTTTATTAGTTACATATGTTATGAAACGTTATTTCTATTAAACGTTATTCCGAGATATATGTAAGCTTTATTATATGAGCATTTAATTTTTTTTTACACTTGCACTTTTTACTTTGGAGTTGTAAACGCTATAGGGGGTCAGCCCTGTGAACAGTATATAGTCCGACGGGTTTAATGAGTCTGAAAGATTGGTATCTTATTGTCTTAACTGTATCTAATTGTCTTAAAAAAAGAATCGGACAGCGCCGTAGGCAAATATGGTATCGGGAGATTTCATGGGACAAGAATTCATGGGGACGCATGACTTGCACGCCAGACTAAACCTAACCATACAATCGGACAGCGGGGCGAAGCGAGGCTGTCCGTCGCCGTAGGCAAATACGGGCACCGGGGGATTTATGGGGAGGTGAATTCATCGGCTCTCGAATTCAACGGTATACTAGTTGAACTTAATAATTTCTTAAGAGAATAAACAATTCTAATCTTCAATAATCCACTTATATGTGTTTCGTCCTCAAGAAAACATTTTCCTGGTGAAGACTACTGTCTAGTCGAAAATACTAGAATAAATACAAAACGAATATAAGTGGATTTGACGATTAGAATGGTTTCTTCTTTTAATTAATTTACGTCCACGATTAAATAAGCAACCCTTATCATGAATTAATAATTTCCTTTTAATTTACAAGTATACGTGTTAGAAGTTATGAATCTTATAATATACTATTCATCTTTAAATTACAATTAATCATTTTTGCAAGTCTTTAAATGTAAAATTAATAATAACTTCTTATAATATTAATTTAAGTCGGTAGATATGGCAATGGCACACACTATAGAGATTCTCGAATGAGTTAATCGAAGAAAGATTGGACAAAATTTTTTGATATCCTTCCTACCGGCTGTGGTGGGATAGAACTATAGGTTAGAAATAGGTCCACATTAAAACAAAAAAAAGTGAATATATATATAGAGAGAGAGAGAGAGAGAGAGAGAGAAAACACTCTAAAACCATTAAAACATTTTCCCTCAATATTGTAAGAATAATATGAGCTAAATTGGTTGAGTTGTTGAAATTTATAAAACCCGCAAATGGCCATCAAGGTTCTCGAATTATATAGTGGCATTGGCGGAATGCATTTAGCTCTTAAAGGTAGATAATAAAAGGTGTACGATAAGCATAATATTTTGGGCATTTGTTTTAGAAAGTATGGTGCCCCATGAAGTTATAGCTTCCATTGATATAAATACACTTGCAATTGGAGTATACAAATACAATTTTCCTGTAACCCATACGTTAAATAAGAACATTGAAGGACTGACTGCAGAGCTTATAAATAAATTAGAAATTGATACAATATTAATGTCGCCTCCTTGCCAACCATTCACACGGAATGGTTTACAAAAAGATAATCTCGATGCTCGCACATTTTCATTTACACATTTGCTTAATATACTATCGAACGTTAATTTTAAGAACTTATTACTTGAAAATGTTAAAAGTTTTGAACATTCAAACATTCATTCAACTTTTATAGCGTTTTTGAGTGATAATAATTTCACATATCAAGAGTTTATTATATCACCATCGCAACTGGGCATACCAAACACAAGATTCAGGTATTACTGTATAGCAAAAAGGAAACCATTATCATTTACTTTCAATCAGACAACGGAAATAGTAAGATAATATTTATTGGAAATCAGTATATGTAATTGTTTTAATTTTAGACGCGCGAACTGCCTCATTTAAGAAGTTCTAGCAACAGTTTTTCTGTTTTGGATATATTAGAAAAGAATGTATCTAAGGATTATTATCTAACTGACAATATGCTACAAAAGTATGCAAAAGTCTTGGATATTTGCACTGAATCATCTCAGAACTCTTGTTGTTTTACTAGAGCATATGGAAGATATTTGGAGGGAAGTGGTAGTGTATTTTCCAACCAAAATTTTCAAATAATCGAAACAATTTATAAGCAACTTGAAAAATATGAAACTGATTCAATTGAATATTTAAAGTTGGCAAAGAATTTGAATTTAAGATTCTTTACACCAAGAGAAGTAGCGAGATTGATGTGTTTTCCTGATAGTTATGAATTTCCAACAACAATAAGTAAAAAACAATGTTATAATTTGCTCGGTAACAGTATAAATATAAAAGTTGTCTCGGAACTTATAAAATTATTATTTCCATAACATAAATTACTTATAAATATATTTACATAAATCATCACTAATCTAATTATTTTACAAAAAATACATCTCTTTCAAATCGGTATATCTTGTTTGTTACGATACACATTGTAACTCTGTTGGAATCGTGATATTATTCTCAATGGCAAATTTTTTCAAAGCTTCATAGTTTGTTTTATATGTGTTAATTTCATCGCTCATGTGAATATTTTCTTCTTCCATGGTTTCTAAGTCACGCCATTCCTGTGTTTTCTCAGTTTCTAATTCATCTTTCTGTTCAATTCGCTTTATCCTACAACTTGCTGCATAACCACGATTCTTCAAAGTACGACGTCTTTGTTTCATGCGAACTATATCGTCCCTAGTTAAACCTCTAAGTTTTAGCTGGCGATTTAGGTCCCTCACAGATATACTTACGAGTTCATCGTCAGTTATATCAAGTACTGGACCTGGAGACAATGGTGCCTTAAAATAATTTATTAAATTAGAGAGATGATTTAACAATTAATATGTACCTATTTACCGAGCTTTTGCGTCCGTCTTTTGGCATCTTTAATAATCTCAAAATTACTGTTTTTCTAAAGTATTGTGTAAACAGATTCTGCTTCTTGGTCAAGGTCAAAAACAACCAATTGACTGATAACATCTGTCATTCTAAAATCTTAATTTGGCAGTAGCGGGTAAACTGTTTTTCTCTCTTCAGATATAGTAAATCTGTTATTTTCTTCCACTTTTATTAACAACTATTGTTTGTTTACTAACTGGTTTTAAAAAAATAGGATTTTTTATGCAAAATTTTTTAAATATAAGGCATAACTAGTACTAAGTACGATTTGATAAACATCGTAAAGCCTCCGTATCTAATCTAAAGATCAAACCAGTATTGAAATCGAAAATCAATTGTGAACTCTGTTTTGTGCTTTTATACGTAAAGGTACAAAATATCAGCTCCAACCACATAACTAAATAAAATAAAAATTTAATCAACGGATAATAATGGCAATGCCAATAAAATGTGTAATTTATGTGATATAATAGTGTAATTAATCATATTGTGAAAACGTGTTTCGTTAAATGTATTTGTTTTTATACAATATTTTTTACATCCGGAATTGGTTAACAGTTATCGGTTGCGCAAGCACCGGGCTGTAAATTTTATTTCGGTATCGGATAATAATGGTTAAAAAAGCCTAGTGTCAGACCAAATAAATTTTTGAAGAAAAAAATTTATTGTATTTATTTGATCTGAAAAAACTAAGTAGCTAGTCAAAATCATAAATTCTCTTATTTCAATTTGAGTAGTCATCATCTACAGAATTTTATTGTTCCAAAATCCGAATTGAAAATTCATCATATGCTACCAATCTCGATTTCAATGTAGAACATCTATCTTCTGCATATTCAGAATAGGTTAACATGGAATAGAAACTATTTCTGTAATTGTGATCATTTTCTTTGAATGTTGAAAAACTTGACATGCCAAAATAGTCAATGAATTATTTATATTAAACCTCGTCCAATTGAATTAAACCGAGGCCATAGTCTATTTAACAGAGTTTCACAACGTTTTTTGCATCGATGGGTGAGTTAGTGACTGAATGAAAGAGTGAAGTAATGAAATGAATTAGTAAGTGGGAAATACATCGTCCAATAGATTTTTTTTTTCAAAAATGCCAACGCATTGGGTACATCCTCTATGACCTCACTATGTCTCCCCAGAAGGGCGTGTCCCACTGGGTAGGTAGCTGATTCTAATTATTGTGACGATCAAAGGTATGCGGAAAATTCTTAGTTATGTTTAACTTATGCAAACCCATGGCAACGTGAAGGTTTGCCACCTACGCTGCGCAATAAGCTCGCCACAACAACTGGACACATCTGGCACGTTAAAATGATTCAGCAGACGTGTCAAGTCACCGCTGCATAAATGTGCGCTGAACTCCGTCGGTTCCTTATCGGTGACCATTTCATCAGCCGCTTTCTAAATATGGTTTGTTTATTAGGTGGGATTATTCGCGTTGAAGTGCAAATCGTATGTTTAGAAGATTCGGTGATAAACCTCAGTGGTAGAAATAAATCTACTTAAATACGGAAAAAATAAATAAAACAAAATTATATGGAGATTTAATTGTAAACTAAATTTATTTCCTATAATTATTTATTTCTAATGTAACCCTTATATTCTTTCGATGGAATGATTTATAAAATGGTGGATCGGAAGTAATTCACGAATTAATCAAAACAAATAGTTACCTGAAATAGCATATGTTATACGGCACGCTAAAGATGTGTTATAATCATTTTTTATAGAAAAGTTGGCTGCTGATTTCTTTAAGCAACATAGTAATAATTTAGAAATTCTTCGAACTGACTATAACATTCATAACGATAATATAGAATCTTGCGGTGTTCAAGAACAAAATTGTAACGACGCAGGTCTTCAATATAATTTTCGTTCCTGATTTCAAATCCTCTGTTTTGAAATAATACACTATATTAAAAACCATTTAAATGGATTAAGTCTTCATCGAATATTAAATGCTCCATTGTTAATAATAATTTTTGATAACCTAATAGTGAGGTCAAGTTAGAATACGGGTGTTATTGTTTATGCGTTCAGTTTAAATCCAAAGGTGCATTCTTTGTAATCACGACAGCATATATCACGTCGACATCCGAGGATACAAAAGGTGAAAAAGAAAATTAGCGATATTAATATGACATTTGTACTATAGTATCTAACCTATGCAAAAGATATAATAATATATTAAAAATATATGGGAAACTTTCTGTTTGACATTTAAGAGGGCAATAGATATTTGAGTTGAAAATATGCCGACGCCAAATAAATTAAATAAGCTTTAAAATCAGCGTTTAAAAATGAAACAAAAATTCGTACTGTTTTGAGTAGCCAGTAACATTGGTGCAAAAGAGATTATATACGTAGCGTCTTATGTGTTTATGTGGTATTTGTTATTTTCTCCTCACTAGTATATCTAGTTCGAAACATTAGTAATTCACTTTCAGTAATTTTTATTTTTAAAGCGTTATTATATTATTTCTTGTATATCCACTTCCAATTACATACAGTTTTGGATAATTTCTAGTAACGGGTATTGGTAATTTTCTTAAACAATTTTTCAAAGATAATACCCTCAAAAATAACCAGTTTGTTTTCAAATTTTATACATGTTAAATTAATTTATCTTAATTTATTTCTCGTATTAAAAACAATATTTGGAAAAGATGTGGGGTAGAGTTGGATGTATGGACCCTCGCCAAAATTTATAAACTATAACTTACTTGAAAGCTCTTGGCGCACAAATTGTATATTATATCATGGAGGCTCTTTTCGTTCAGAAGTTATAGTAAAGCGCCCCAATATGCCTATAAGAAATCACTTATTAAACACTATACATGCTATTTCAGAGACTAAAACTGCAGTACACGGTTACTATGGTGTTTAAAGATTTGTTTTATCACCATAAAACTGAATTAATATTGTTTTTCATGCTGTATTTAATAAATTTCAGTAACTGTTAAATTACTTGCAATTTATTTCAGAGTACCATTTCATGATGTCATTTTAGTGACAGCATGGAATGGTACTCTGGAATAAATTGCTATTAATTTGACAGTTACAGAAATTTAATAAAAACAGCATAATAATTCACTTTCATGGTGATAAATCTTTATACATCATAACGTGTACTGCAGTTTTAGTCACTGAAATAGCGTGTATAGTGTTTAGTAAGTGATTTCATTTAGGTACGTTGGGGCTATTGCCCCAACGTACTATAACTTCTGAACGAAAAGAGCCCCGAACATATAATATACAGCATTCTGCGTCAAGAGCTTTCAAGTAAGGTATAATTTATAATTTTCGGTGAGGGTACATAAATCCAACTCTAGCCAAGATGGACCTTCGCCGCTATCCGGCGTGGTGGTATATTTATCTGTGGGTGTACTGAATTAATCTGCATATATCAAGCACAAAAATGTTTTTAACAGCGTATAACTTTCTCTTCTTATAAGACATGCATAAGGCTAGTGTTTGACTTTCATGTCTGGTAACCGGAAATAGTTACTAATTATCTGAACAGATTTGCAAGATTCAAATAATTGTACACTAAAGTATCATCACATTCACATATATAGCATAGGAGAAGAAAATCATTACTCATGAATATTAAAATTTGGCACACTTAATAATTCAGAATATTTCAATTGTATTATGAATTCATAATTGTTATATAATTATCGCTAAACGTTTACTTTAGAACACTACATATATATTTAAAAACATTAAATTAACACGCTGCAAATTCCTTCATGAAATCACTGCGATCAACTGATATTTACTACTGGTAATTACGTAATATGATAAGATGTGGATATTGTAATATTTTATTTAAAATTAGGTGTGTTCCAACTTACATTAGTTTAATCTATTTCAGTATTCAGGGCAAGCGCGTTAAGAAATCGGACATATCGCTGAAATCAAAAGCATGTGTCAGCATTTTCTTTTGGGACATGCTGGAACTGATCTGAAATAACATGAAACAAAGAATTTGTATACATGGTCAATTGACTATATAATAATTTTATTTTGTTGTAATGACATTGTAATCCATACTTTTAATTAAGTTGTACTTCGTAAGCAAATACATTTAATTTCAACCCAATTTCCTTAAAATTATTACTTACGAATTAAAAATGTCTACAATTATTGCATCTGTGGAAAGTTTATATCAAGATGCTAAGAATATTTTTCGGAAGGAGTTCAATTTAGAACCGCAAGTAGCTGCGCTAGCGCCCGGACGAGTTAATCTGATTGGTGAACATACCGATTACAATGATGGTTTTGTTTTGCCTATGGTAAGAAATATAAAATTTTAATTTAACGCTTTTAGTTTTGTATGTTACACTGCAACACACCCCACGTTTCATTACACTGCAATCATTTTACCAAATATTTTTTAACAATACAACCCCTTCTGCGACTGCTTCAGTCAAAGAGAAGTATATCAGATATATGGGATAAGTTAAGTCAGCTTAAACTTCCATCCCGTTCAAAATTGATATCCCAGTTAAATAGAAATTTGATTCAATAGAAATATTTGTGTCCAGTGTTACTTTGAGCGTGAGCCTAAAACCACAACCTGGATTTGCCAATGTCAATACAGTTATTAACTTTAAGTGTGAAACTTTTGCATTAGATTTCATTAAGTGTGAAACTTTTGCTGCTACAACTTATGTTTGCTTAACTAGTGTTGTTAAACCATTATTATAAGTATTTGTTTTTATATAAGTAGCCGTTACGATTATGACATAATAAGGTTGGATATCTGGATTCTTTATGTTGGATATGATTAAAAAAAAAACCAAATTTCTGGGTACTCAAATAATTCTGATGATGAAATCCAACACCCATAAACGTTCCCCATGTTTTATTTTTTCAACTTTAGCGATAAAGGTGTTTATAATATTGCTAACAATTCCATATTATATAACGTACGTAATTGTTTTTAGGCACTACCACTCGTCACTCTCGTTGTTGGTAGCAAATTATCTGATAACATGAAGTCAGTTATTATTACAACAAATGAAGAAGTGGAAGAACCCAAGAGAATAACATTAGACATGCCAAACAGTAAAACAAAAATTAACATACGTACATTAGATCAACCGAAGTGGGCGAATTATGTTAGAGGTAATTAAAAGATGCAATTAGCTGTATGTTGCGTATACTAATATTTGTGGAAGGAACATTTTACTTTCAGTATTTAAAGAACATCTTTAATAGACACAAGCTTTTATTAAATGTGTACTATTTATTATGAAATTTCCATAAAATGTACGATTAGTAAACATATATTATATTATATTTGATAAGTAATAGCGATGCCCAAAATCTCCAAATTCCAATATCTTATCTATAAAGTTAGGAACCAGATTTATCAGAAAATATATTTAAGATAGAATTCATAACTTTTGAAATCTGATCAATCATTTTGTGACACTTAATTACGTAAATATTAAAGAAATAACCAGTAACATGTCTAAGCACCTACCGTTCACATTAATTGCATTATCAGTTCCATCCTGATATCCAGTATGTGTATTATTATTTATCGGCGCATTTATTATTTCGATCATATTATCAATTCTTCTGCATTTGCATTGATATTGATAGGACGACATTGCGAAGTTTAGAAATTAACTTAAGAAAAATAATATACATAAATTGAGGAACTTTTGTCCAAGATAACAAATTTCAATATTTTGCACTTAAACTATAATTTTTTAAGCAAAAGTGTCGTACAGAGCATTGCTAAGAAAAACTACCGTATATAAATTTGTACTTACGCTTAATAAATCTTCTAATCAATGCAAAAGGTAGTTTTTTTAGAAATGGGATAAAATTATGCTCATACGGTAAATTATTTTTTATTTTAATTTAATAATCTATGTTGGATTTTATAGCGCAATTTTCTAAAATACCTGAAAACTGTCAGTCTACTGTACTTTACTTAAAAAAGACTTACAAAGAGTACGTCTTTTCTTTTTTGAATGGTAGTATAACTCAAATAGTTGATATGTTTATAAACTATATTTATGTAGATGATATGTACGTGTCTGTGCAGGTGTAATAGCGAATTATATTGGAGAAGTGCCTTCATTTATGGCCGTGATATCTTCAAATGTTCCTATGGGTGGTGGTTTATCAAGTAGTGCTGCCTTAGAAATTGCCACCTACATGTTTCTAGATGCTTTAAATGGACAAAAATCATCTAATGTAAAGTAAGTTATTTATTTATCTAACAAAATATTACCCCACTATAGAACGATAATCACAACAAATTTAATATAAAATGTTTGATATTTTTGGAAATTTTCTTTTCTCGCGTCTCTGAGTTGACTTTCTAGAAGATGAATCTTTGATCCATCTTCCCACCAAAGTTAAATCCTGGCGACGCCATTGTTCATAATTAGAAAAACGTGCGCAAGCATAAAATATTCGTTAGCAAATTCTTCAATTCTAAATTGCTACATTTTCCAGTGCGATCAACAAAATTCTAGCCTGTCAAAAAGCTGAACACGATTACGCACACGTTCCTTGTGGTGTAATGGATCAATACATATCACTATTAGGCAAAAATGATCATGTACTACTAATAGATTGTAGGTAAGGCAAGCATTACCAGTTAAGATAATTTATTTATTAAATATAACAAATGTAATAATTTCAGTTTTAATACACATCTTTTGATTACGTTAAGAATAATACACTTCTAAAAATATTTTGCAGTGTATGTAACTTTCATAACTATGAAGTAAGATTCTTCCATCTAAATGATCATACCAAAAAGTCCGTAGATATCTCCCTGAAACTGGAAACTTACTACCGACAGAAGAGAATTAAATATCAATGACGCCATCATACACAAACATTTGGATATGAAAAAGCTATCCGCGCGATGAGTGCCGCGTTTACTCACTATCGACCAAAAACGCACACGTGTGACGGATTTGGAGAAGTTTTTGGCGAAGATAAAACGTGATTCGAGGGATTTTTGTCGTCGACACGTCACTGTTGATGAAACGTGGGTCCATTACTATACGCCGGAGACAAAGGATCATTCTAAGCAGTGGAGAAAAGGCGGCGAAGGCCTACCTAAGAAGGCAAAGACAACCCGATCGACCGGTAAAGTGATGGCGACTGCTTTTTGGGATGCGAAAGACATTATTCTTATTGATATACATTGGCAAATAAAAGAAATCGTGATGGTAGATTTCCACAATTAGTAAAAATGAATGGGGTTTGCTGCGTCCTAAGAGGGAATGAATTTTTTTTGGTTACCCATTCGCCAGTGTATAAGACTAAATCTTTTGGACGATATTCCGCTTTTATTATTTCCAAATATAGTCACCCTAGTATATAACCATCGATATTTGTACTTCTATATAAACTAGCAAGTCCCGGCGCAGCTTCGCATACGATTTTTGTAAATATAAACATATCAACGACAGCTGTCTGCATTGTCAGCTTCGCTGTCTGAATTGCCGCGGTCATGTTTATCAATTTTCATTGCGATCGCTTGAATGGTGTTGATGTGCAAAAATATGTCTGCAAAAATATTTTTGCCAAATTGCAACTTCCTAAGTTAATTCTTTTTGAAATACGATTATTTTAATTTTTGCTCAATACGATCCCCACTTTTACCCATTCAAGAACTGAAAATCAATATTTCGTCTTACGCCTATCTAATCAGGGCCGTCTTTAACCTATTGGAGGCACTGGGCATATTAAGATAATGGGGCCCCTATGACTTTGACAGAACACTATTTTGTTAGAATAGACAAAGAAAGTAGATCGAGGGGGGCCCCTATCGATCGCGGGGCCCTGGGCACTTGCCCAAAGTGCCCACTGGGAAAGAGGAGTCTGTATCTAATGGATTTTAACGAAGAATATTCTTGTCAAATTTCAACTTCCTAAGCTAATTGATGTCCGAGATAGGGTTATTTTAATTATTGTTTTATACGACCCACGCTTTTAATCCTTCAAAAGCTGAAAATCTAAATTTTGTCTTACACGTGCCTAATGGATTTTAAGGAAGAATATTCTTGCCAAATTGCACCTTCCTAAGCTAATTGGTTTCTGAGATACCGTAATTTCAATTCTTGTTTTATACACTTACGACCCGTTTTTAACCCTTCAAAACTGAAAATCAAAATTTCGTCTTACACGTGTCGAATAAATTTCAATAGACTCTTTCAAACGAATTTCAAGCTTCTACGTTTAACCATTTCCGAAGTAGCCTAAAACTTTAACCCCCTTTGGGCCCGAATTTCGAAAAATCCCCACTTAATGGGTGCTAACGTCATGAGGAGAAGCATTGTATCGGGCGTATCCTTTTATAAACATATAAAGATATTATAACACCTCAAGTTTAGAACTCCTTAGTACTATGGAGTTTTAAACACGGTTTTTTTTTAAAATAAAATGATGTTATTAATTTGTATTATAGCAAAACGTAATTATATATTAATTGCCTTTAGGTCGTTGTCTTCAAAACCTATACCATTTTTAGATCAAAATATGATAATTTTAATAACAAACTCTAACGTGAAACATGAACTAAGTGGCACTGAGTATAGTACGCGAAAAGACCAGTGCCTAAAAGCAGCGTCAATGATTGAGAAATCCAGTCTTAGGGACGCAACTCAAGCAGACATTCAACGTAAGTAATATTATTTTCAGTTCTAGATGCTCCAATATACTGTTACAAGTTCATTTTGCAAAATTATAACTTATTGCAGAATTATTGAGAGTATTCTATATTTACATATTTATATTTGACATAAAAAATCATTTTTAATTATTTATAAATTTAATAGCGTGGTTAGGGGTTTCAATGACTATAGTGGTCTTCATTGCATTTAATATCTCTATAGATGGTTCAATGTTGCCTTAATATTACCCATTCTCATGTAAGGTACATTATAACTATATCAAAACAAACGATTGGGATGGAACATTAAGAACATACTACATGTAAACCTCGTTGCATTCATAAACTAATAATTCATAATACGAATTTTCATTTTTATGAACAGTCGGCTTGTGGCTTACTGAGTTAGTCTTGGTTTTCAAAGCAGTGATACTCCTAGTAGAGTATGCTGATGATCCCTTATACTAATATGTGAAATGGCGCCATACATCTTGAACAAGCCGCATTTTTAAGACATTTGTTGTGATTATTGATATTATGTACCTATTAAAAATAATATCTATGTTTGCTTGTCATGAAAAGCAGATTCACTCCATTTACTCTTTATTTAAATATATTTCATTCTACCTTACCGAACAATTGTTCTTAGGTCCAATCTCGATGGAGGTCCAATTGAATTTTATAGTTCAATTTCGAGAGACTGTTCGTTTCTTCATGCTGCTTTATGAATTAAAATAATTTGGTTTGAACGAGAGGAAATGATATGTCACATGTTAAATTATTGAACATCCATACACTTTTTGTGCCAGAAAATTTACTGTATACATCGAGAAAATATCTATACTGTAATGGAATTTTATAATAAAGACCTTGAACATAATGCATTTTATTTCTACGAGGAAAACGCCTAAGTAAGAAAACGCACGATTTTTGTTTTTTTATCATTTATCTTTGAACACAGTCCTCTTTTAAGGTAATTCACTTTTCAAGACGACTTTCCAATTCTCTTCAAAGTAGTGGGAAGTTTCGGTCATCGCTTCATCGTTTGTTTCAAAACGACGTCCTCCCAGCCATTTTTAGGTTTGGGAACAGGAAGAAGTCGCAAGGGTAGTAATGGACCACCGTTTCATCAAGAGTGACGTATCGACGAAAAAATTCCGTTGGAACAAGTTTTTATCTTCGCAACAGCTTCTCCGAATCCGTCACACGTGTGCGTTTTTTGGTCGATAGTGAGTAAACGCGGCACCCATCCCGCGGATAGCTTTTTCATATCGAAATGTTTGTGTATGATGGCGTGTAAACGCTCAGTTGATATATTTACAGCCTTTGCTAGCTCACAGATTTTGATTCTACGGTTTACCATAATCATATGGATTTTGCTGATTTCTAGTGTAGTGACGATATTTGAGGGCCATGGGTGGTCATCTTCAAAAATACTCGAACGACCATGAACAAATTCAACTTTCCAAAATTTAACTGTTGCTAGCGACGGTGCGGACTCCCCATAAACAGCATCCAGTTCGGCTTAGATTTCTGCATTGTCTTTCCCTTTCTTGTGAAGGAACTTAATCACTGAACGGTATTGACTTTTCCATTTTTCACAAAACACAAAAGTTGCTTGCTTGTGACGGCTGTAAAAACCAAACTAATTGTTCTTTTTCCTTCAAATTTTGGCAGGCGTTATGTGTTTGATGGTAAATGTAAAAAACCAATAAGCGTACGTTGTCACTTAATGCCATCTATCGAAGGATAGATTTATGTCAAACCACACTTATACAACCAGTAAATAAAAGAAATTTTCAGAAAACTAATCAAAACTTTCAATTATGAATAAAAGTATTCGGGTCTAATTGTTTAGTTATAAGGTATATTATATTTTGCCTTCTTCGGTGGAGTTTCACCGCTTTGACTGTTCCTTCGTCTCCGGTGGTAGTAATGGACCCACGTTTCGTCAACAGTGACGTATCGACGAAAAAATTCCTTCGGAACAAGTTTTATCTTCACAACATCTTCTCCGAATCCGTCACACGTGTACGTTTTGGTCGATAGTGAGTAAACTCTGCACCCATCCCGCGGATACCTTTTTCATATCCAAATGTTTGTGTATGACAGCGTCTACACGCTCAGTTGATGTTTGCAGCCCTTGCTCACG
>WYDF02277409.1:0-31225 GCA_009867245.2 Adranes taylori | reverse complement strand
TAAGTGAAAGCTCAGCTCTTTTCTTTTTCACATGTACCTTCCATCGTAATTTCGAATCCAGTGTCATCCCAATATATTTAGCAATTAGTTCATAAGGCACAATTGTACCATTTATTTCTAATGGAAAGTGGTTGCTTGCATGTTTGTTTGCAAAGTTGACATGAATTGATTTGAGCTCATTGAGCTTAATTTTCCATTTTTTAGTCCAGTGCATGACTAAATTAATTGCTGTTTGAAGTTTTCTGGACGAATCTTGATGATTTTGATCAACCGTTAGAAGAGCAGTATCGACTGCAAAAGTAGCACCGTTGTATCTACTAAGGTTGGTATATCACTAGTGAATTAGACATAGAGAAGAGGAACAAGTGCACTACCTTGGGGCACGCCTCTTATTTCTTTCAACTCGGAGTATTCATCCTCCTGTTTAATTCTAAATAATATAACTGATATATAGGATGTTAATATCTGTACATATTGTTTAGGAAACATTTTATTTAGTTTGTATACTAGACCTTTATGCCAAACTTTGTCGAAAGCTTGAGCATCTAGAAATACAGTAGAACAGACCTGTTTGCCTTTAAGTGCTTGTGCCATGATATTAGTAATATGATGATCAATCGTAAAATGTTTTTGTCTAAAACCAAACTGAAAGTCTGGGATTAAATTATTGTTCACTATTAAGTGTATTTAAGTAGTAGTTTTACAAAGAGTTATGAAACTATTGATAGGAAAGATAAATATAGGTCTGTAAGACTTCATATCGTTTGGTGGTTTACCAGGTTTTGGCAACATAGCTACTTCCGCGACTTTTCATCAAGAAGGGACATGTTTTAATCCAAAGGCAGCATTAAATAGATAGGTTAGTAGAACAATACCTTTCCTAGGCAGCTCTTTCAGGATTTCACCAGTAATTAGATCAAATCCTGTTGCTTTTTTCGGGTTAAGATTTTTCTTAATCTCTTTAGCTACTTCTTTTGGAGTGATTGGTGGAATGTTTTCAGATTTCCGATTATTAGTTTATAGAAAGTCTACATCTTCCTGGTTCGAAAGATGCTCTCCTTTTTGTTTGTTGTCTCTAGCCCTTGGACCCATATCACTTCTAATAGGTGGTATAGCTGTAATCAGTCTTTTAATCTTCCTGATTGCTTTCCAGAGAGAGTAATTAGTGTCTTCATCTGCTGTTATCTTGCAGATAAGTGTTAGTTGACTCTTAATTGAGTTTTGAGATTTCTTTTCTCAATTTCTGAGTTTTGTTGTTTAGGATGGTCTTATGAGAGGAATTCCTAGATTGTTGCCATCTTCTTCTAATTTTTCATTTTTCTCTAACCAGATTTCTGATTTCTACAGGATAATTTACTTCTTTGGTTAGATGAGTAATTTCTTTAGTATTAATATAGGCAACTGTTTGAATAAGTCTGGTGAAATTTTCAGCTTCTTCTTACAGTTATGTCACTGTTTTTAAGTTAATGTTCAACTTTATGTTCTCTTGAAGATCCATGCGAAACCTTTCCCAATTCGTATTTTTATTGACAAGAGCAGGACGTGCTGTTCTTTCAATTATCCTTTCACTCAATGTCAAGATAACACCTGAATGATCAGAATCAAGATCGAAGTTTTCTTCCACATCGATGAAGTTAGGAGAAACTTTTCTTGAGATGTAAAACTCCAATAAAACTCCAGTAAAGCGCCAATAAGTGGGTTCGCCAATAGAATGAAAGTTTTGTATCCATTCCTGGATGGTTTTTCTTAATTCACTGCCTTTAGTTGTAATTCGTCTAGATCCCCAGTCAACGTGTGTGGAATTAAAATCACCACCCATGATGAATCTTTCTCCAGGATGACGCAGGAAAGACAAATAAATGTCTTTTTTAAGACTAAATCTGTGAGGATAATAAATAGCACTAACACTAAGTTTTTGTTTGGTAGAATTAATGTCAACCACAGTGAGTTGGACATCATCTCGTTACAGATGACATTCTGCAAAATGATTAATTGAATCTCCAATAAGAACCGCAAGATGAATATTGCTGGCATGAATATTGTGATATATCTTATAGCCTTTTAATCTATATGCTGAGTATTTAAGAAGACTTCAAGGTCATGTTTTTTATTTAGAATGCCATTTAATTCCAAGTAGCTATTCTTAGGTCTTGTTGATCCATAGTTAATTCTTTCTAGCTTTGAAACCATAGATACTGGATTCCAACTTTGGAATTTGGAATTTGATTAATAGATGGCGTAAACGGAGCAATAGATAGTAAAACAGGAGCTGTTTTAGCCGTTTTCCTGTGAGTAGCACTGGCATAAGATACACCAGTTCTGATGGGATTCGAGTTAAATAATGTTGGTTTATTATTAAATCTCTTATCTTTTGTCATGTTACCTCTTCTTTTCTGTAACTCTTGGGCAATTGCAGAACCTCAGTAGTTGTCAGGATGCGCTTCAGAGCAATTGATGCAATTGGCTGGAGTATTGAAATCTTTACTCCAATCTGTAGTCAAATGATTACCTGCACACTTAACACATTAAATCAATCTATTACAGAATTTTTGAGTATGTCCATGTCTTTAACATTTTTTGCATTGAGGAATAGCATGTTATTCCTAATTGCTTCTATCTTAACTTTCATATAGTTAATATGTTGGATATCATAGATTTTGTTGATATCCTCAGTTCTATCTTTGATTGCCTAACTTTAATTGGGCTTTAATTGGTCTAAGCTTAATTGGCCTAACTTTAATTGGCTGATAACTTTAATTGGCATTTGGGCCCTATTTTCGTAGGTATGCCATTGATATTTTTCATTAATAAGCATAATGGCTTCTTTATAATCATTGTGTGTTTCAGCATTGATTGTAATCTGATTGCTATTAGGCATACTGGTGGCATGCTTAACCTGTTTGAGTTGATGTTTGATTTCGTTATGACCTTGGAAATTTTTGGAATTTCCGACCTTTGAAGAATTTTTGAATTTTTGGGCAGTAGATGGTCAGTCTCACGAGGAACCAAAGCTTCTTCTTCATCGGAATTAGCAGGACTGTAACTCACAGTACTGCTTTTACTGCTCTGTACTGTTCCTCTATTTTGTGAGGAAGCAAATTTTTTGATCTCACTTTGCAAGTTCGTGTTTTATAATTTCAAGCTATTTATTGCACTAACAGATTGAGCCAATTGTTCTCGTAAACTTTGAAATTCACTAACTGGTATAATCATGAATTGATCACATGGTATATGATTTACAATTTGTGGCGGATGAGATTTCGCCCCGGAACTGCAACTTCTCGATAATAATATATCCAGCCGTATAAGTTCACCGATGCCTTAGAGAACTAAAATTTCTAGAAATCAATATGGCGACCACGTGTTCGTCGTCATTATCAATTATAAATCTTCAAATATCTTCGCCATCTGCACTCCGATTTTCCTCGAACAAAATTATTTCCGTAGATGTCACTAAGCTCTATTGTTTGCGCGCACTATTAGAATTTTTGCTGCTTCCGTTTTGGTACAAAAACCAAAAAACGAGGAGCTATCACTAAACGCGTTCGCACTGCAGCTATTTGATTCTGATACATTAAAAAGACAGGTTTTACATGGTTTTCTTCAACAAACATAAAATATTTTCGGAGAAAATATGAGACTTAAAATTTCTTTTTGCAAAAGATATTTTTGATTGGTTGCATAGCTCTATATTATTTTTATGTCAAAAACATTGACAAATAAATGCTTTCACGATAGTTTGCTTTTAAAACAGTATAAATAAAATTCTGTATTTAATATTATAATCAATTATTATGAAACGTAGTTTATTTTCCTGTCATTACATTTTGGAGTTTGCATGTCACATTTTATTTTAGAAGCGTAATAAACTACAAGAAAATTACGAGACATTCAAAAACGTACCTTTTTATATACTGTTTTATGTTATTTATTTACGATCTTAGAGAAAATTAATAAGATTTTCTATTAGATAAAAATTATTGTTTCAAAATTACGTTGATTAGAAATAATAATTTCTTTGATCCTTTATGTTCATAAAAAGTCCACACGTGGATATAAATATAATTGGATTGAGTTTTATCTACCAAATTGGTTTTAAATATCGTCTGCAATTCAAAGAATAACGCAAGCTGTTGTAATAATACCACATTTGATCAGGTAACCCTAACTATTGTCTAAAGTCGAGATCCTTAGATATTTACATTCTTTTCTCTTTGTAAGCAAGAAGAATTTTTGATTCGTTAAAATCTTATGCTTGGATAAATTCTCTATTTTAGAATTATTTGTAATTTGATTGCAAGGTCCAAAGCACCTGCTAAGAAAAAAGTAAACTTACTTCATAAATTTACTTTTATTCTAACTACTGTTAGAATTACTATTATTTTTTGTTTTGGCAGGGAAATTGAATGTTTTTAATAAAATTATAAAGAAGATATATAAGAAGTATTTACTGCCTCGTAGCAAGATGAATTTTTAAGTAAGTAGGTGTTATTTCTAATGAAAAGAGTATTTTGATAATTGGTTGTAAAAACTGGGGCACAAAGTGGACACGTGTTTCCAGCATAGGATTATAGCAGTTATCAATACCTTTTCTTATTCCAAATATAGGCGTAAAGTCTCATCGCAGCGGATTATGAATCTGACACTTAACCATTACGCTATGAGTGCCCGTACAAATCAGCTATCAAAATTATTAATATAAACATTCATTGTATACAGATATGGTATAATGTATTGTGTCAGCTACGTGTTGTGCATTTGGACGAATTCACACCTGTTACAAATTGAGATGAACCATTAATGTATACCAATGAAGGAAGGGACTTTAACAATCTAAATTCACCTCGTATAATATTTGCATTGGGGTTTTTTTTTCTGAGAATCATCGGCCCATCCTAAAGATGGCCATTGTTGACTCAAGAGTTATCTTAATACAGAAAGGGACTTTAACAATCAAAGTTCTAACCCTTAAAACATGTGGCTCAACTCCAGCATTAGAGTAAGTAATAACACGATATATGAAAAAGATATATAAGCAGTATTTACTGCCTCGCAGTAAGACGAATTTTTAAGTAAGTAGGTGCTATTTCTAATGAAAAGAGTATTTTGATAATTGGTTGTAAAAATTGGGGTATAAGGTGAACACGTGTTTCTAGCATAGGATTATAGCTGTTATCAACACCTTTTTTTATTCCAAATATAAGCGTAAGGTCTCATTGCAGCGGATTATGAGTCCGCCACTAAACCATTACGCTATGAGGTCCCGTACAAATCATCTATCAAAATTTCTAATGTAAACATTGATTGTATACAGATATGGTATAATATATTGTATCAGCTAAGTTATATGCATGTTGACGAATTAAGACCTTTTACAAATTGAAATGAACCATTAATGTATTCCAATGAAGCAAGAGACTTTAACAATCTAAATTCACATCGTATAATACTTGCATTGGTTTTTTTTTTTTTAAATAATCGGGCCATCCTAAAGATGACGAAAGTGAACTCTACAGTGATCTTGATAGAGAAACGAACTTTAAGAATCAAAGTTCAAACCCTTAAAACATGTGGCTCAACTCCAACATTAGAGTACGTAATAACACGATATATGAAGAAGATATATCAGCAGTATTTACGGTCTCGCAGTAAAACTAATTTTTAAGTGAGTAGGTGTTATTTCTACTGAAAAGAGTATTTTGATAATTCGTTGTAAAATGCAAGTATTATACGAGGTGAACTTTGATTGTTAGTCATTTTTCCATTCTAAAAGTGCTATCATAAGATCATGTTCAACGACGTTTCGGGATGATGGAAATTGCTGTCCCGCTTTTTTTTTATTGACTTATGGAACATCAAGCAATTTTTAGGTTATTCAGGTGATGTTGAAATCAAACATTTAATTGTTAGAATTATTTGTTACTTATTTTATGTATTTCCTTTTAATAAATGAACAAAACTGTTAGAAGTGCTCTGTGAGAGATGGCATTGGCAATGATAAAGGTTGCTGTTCTTGATTTTATCGATGGCTCCTAGCAAAAATTGTATGCCTGGAATCTTGGATTCTCTACAGCAGTGGTCACAATCTGGCCAGTACTATTTAAAAAAACAAGTAATCATCTGTTTGGAAGTGCTTAGCTACCGAATAATTTTGTTTTGATTCGCTTCTCACCTCAGCAGCTCACCTCAAGCGGTTAATTGTTGCTCAGACTCCGACTTGTACAGAAATTTGTCATCTGTATGGATGTTGTTTACGGATTTTTAAGTACTTCGGTCGTGATTTTGAGCATTGCCGTACACCCATTCACACTAGCTACTGTGAGCTTCGGTTAAATTGTACATAAAAATCCACCGAGACACTGTTTTTTAGCACATATTATAACGCTTGTCAAGTCTTAGCACTACTATCGGCTTATTTCGGGAATAGGATTTCTTCCTCGGCGTTATGACCAACTATGGTAATTGTTGAAAGGCCTCGGCGGATTGCGGTCCTTCTCAAGGCTTCTATAACTTCTTGTTATGATGTTGCAAGCTACATCCTATATAGAGGAAGGATAAAATATGTGGGAAAGGAAAGATTTAAAATTAACTCAACATTAACAGTTTGACCCAATTTTATTTATCAACTCTCTTGTTCATTTATATTTTCATTTAATGTTGTTTACGCGTATGTTATCGTAATGCGTATCAACAAATTCAGTAATTATTAATGATATATCATTTATATACCAGTAACATACAACTATGGTTTAAATATCAAAATTATTATGCAAAGTTTTATGTTATATATTAGCGAATACGACTATATATATATGACTTATTCAAAGCCAAAAAGCATGAAATATTTACAGCAATTAAGCGAAAGCGTTTATCAAAGTTACATGAATATGCATTACTGTCTGTGTATTAAAATGATCATGCAAAATCTTATGTTGCATATCAGCGAATACGAATATGTTTATGGATTATTCTAAGCCAAAAAGCATGAAATATCTACAGCAATTAAACGAAAGCGATTATCAGATGTATACAAATATGCAATGATATTTAATATTCAACAATAGTTGGAACCAGCTTGTTGCAAAAATTAGTTTACCTAGACTAGCTTCAATAGCAGCACAGCCTCAAAAATTGTAGTTATTAAATAGACCGTTATTTCAGAATTCCAACTTTTATTTATAATTTTTTTTTTCAACAACTAGATTCCGTAGGAAGAATAGGTATGAGCAACAACCCCGAGCTAAGTTACCCCTCACAACCCCTTTTTAACCCTTTCCTTGAATCCTAAAAAAAAAACAGTAGCTCAATATCCCACAAACCATCACTTCTCAATTGACTGCCTTTGAAGCAATCTGTAAATTCCGTATGATCTCCCTTACTGTCCCTTTGTTTATTTTACAAAAAAACTTTTACTTATTAACATCAAAAGCTAACAAGTGGTGGTTGGCTCCTCTGTATTCCACTACTATAAGTACTCCCAATTATCAACAACCGTACTATCAACAGCCGTACTACAGCCGCACTTTCCTAATTCTGTTCATAAATTTACAAACAATTCGTAATGGCACAATCTTATAGTCCATAATCGTACTTTTCACAATATATTCGGTCCACCACAAGTAAAATATCTCTTCGCAACAACGTTGCTCTCACATACAATTTTATCAAATTGGTATAACTCATTAATCGGGTATCATAACGAAAACAATATATATAATCATCTATGATTTGTACTTAATGGGTGTTCAAAATATTTATAATCTCTACATAATAGACGGGTTACTTCTCCTTTTTTCTCTTCTCCTATCATTTATCTTGACCATGAACTCAATTGGAATACACGGTGTGAACTTTCCAACTAAAAATACAAATCAACCTTTGGTCCGACACCCTGTGTGACACACAAAATACTCGCAACTTAAATTTTCACAACAAATCTTACAACCACTCTCCGAATTTTCACAATTTCTAATCCCAAACTGTCACAAATTCATTTGCTCAGGTTCATATCTTTAAGAATAAATCCTATAAATTTCTCCTATATCCCCATAAAATCCTTATCAATTTAGTTCCCTTATATATACCTGCCTTTAGTCGAAATACACCCCACACATAAATTTGGAAAAGTATTATCTGCTCAAGAATTTGCTATATGTTCAACACATATCTATAAGATTTTCAGCACATTCTACTAAATGCTACCTACCTCCCAATCTGATCCTTCTGTTCACTACTCACTATCCTTAATAGAATTTTAAAGTGTAGAAGGTCTGCTAAGCAATACCTACCTCAGCGTCACTGAGCCTCTAAACCCGTGTATGTGTCTACTTAAATCAAATAAAGGAGGATTAGTGGCTGAAGGCAACTAACCTCAGCGAAAATGAATCTAAAATTTTGTATGAAAAATTCAAATAAATTGAAACATCTAACCAATCGAGCCCAAACCAGGTGCTGGAGTAAAAAAACGCTCATCTGCTTCTTTATGCACTATAGAAAACGTCCATAGCTGTGTAAAGATGTTAATCTGGTTGCGCAATCCCGACAGTTTTCAGTGATAGTCTTCTACTTAGAGCTCCACGATGTTTCGATTTTCCTTTTTTTTTATTTCTCCACGACCAACCAGGTTCACGCCAGACTGATGCTACTCCTTCAGATCCACTCAAGAATGATGCATCTTACACCGAATTCCAGCAAAGTCGTACAGGAAGTTAGCCGATGAGCAGGTGGTATGAAGGAGGCTATAATTTTTATACGAGAAATTTTAGTGACATGTCAGTACTAATTTAATGGAATCACATTTTTATTATTTTCCATTGTTCTACCAAATTTCTTATTGATGATGTGAAACTTACCCTTTTTAGGCCATCCTGAACTAAATTTCTCTTGAACTAACACTTATTCCATGATTATTGAAAGATTTATTGGTGCTTTAACTAACCATAAACTACAATATGGCGTCTTTCTAAGGCATTTGCGAACCGCAAGATACAGTCGTTTTTTTGTTTTACTTAGGAAATGGAGAAACCTTCAAAAGGCGATGTAAGCCCATGCATCCGACAGTGTGGGATTTCTACCCTAACTTAAACTCCACTCCTTGTTGGGATTGAATATCGATTGGGGAGTTTGGAGAGTTTGTTTGAAGGAGACATTAGGATTTATCATCCTCTTCAGCTTAGAACTGTTAGTGAGTGGAATACTTCTAGAAATTATGGTAAGCTGATAGCTTGCAGATAAGATATACGCTTTAGCATTCGCTTTACCGCCAAGGGAACCTCCACATCCTTGGCCATAGCATTGTCAACTAATGAGGGATTTTGGTTTAGTGGAGTGAAGAATTACCGTACCGTCGTTGGTAACTCTTTCTTTATATACTATCTTTGGCGTTACAAAAACGCGAAGAAGTCAATTCCTGGAACCGACGTAACGTTATCTGTCCTAATGCCTAACGTATTAAATCTATATAGGCTTGATGTAGAAGCAATTTTTCTCTTGTCATTAACATACATAACTTCCCTTCATATAAAATATTGTTCTCCAGTCTCATCTTTAATTTTCCGTGTTTTTCTGTAGATTTTATTATGAATTTAAATTCCCACATGATAAGCGCCCTCTGTCGCCAGTCTATTATAAACTATAATAACCGTCTCTCTAGTTCTATGTCACATCATTTGTTTCACGGTAATTATTCACATTGTGACTGTAACTGTGACTGACCTACTTTTGATTTCACTAACAAAATATTTTTTTTAAGTCAACATGAGCTCCTTTTATTGGATTTATTCCTAGTATACCTTATTTTATATATATGTTTATAAATAAGGTATAAGTTTATGTAAGAAGGTAATAGTATACCATATTTTATATATAGTTTTTAGTACTACGGATATGGGGTATTTAGATACGTTTATCTACAGAATTATTACATAAGTAAATTCCTAGAAGTCTTTCAGCTAATGCAAATATTTCAAAGACTTTTTGTATACAAATTGTTCCGTCTGACTTCCTGGTACTCTTTAACTAGAGGGTAAGTTTTCTAATCTATTTTATATTTTCGGCATAGTTTATATTTTTCATTCTTATCTATTATCTGATTGAAAGGGTATCCATCATACGTTACTCTAAGTAATCTTCTATGTTAGGTTAAGTTATTATTTTCTTATTTAATTCTTATCTCATTAAAAAACATTCGGTATCCTAAGTTAAGCTAATATTTCTCATATCTATTTAATTCGTTACTATTTTATTCTTAAGTTAGCCGTTATAATATATTTTATGCTCATAGATATTTTTTTAGTGCAATTAAGATTAGCTATCCCTTTCTGTCAGTTGTAGAAAATTCTATATATTAAATGAATTATTCTTTATAACATTAAATATTGCTTTTTCTATGGTTGATATATTATAATTAATGGTAAATTCAACGGTTTAGAAGGAAATGTGACCCGGAACATTCATCATTATGTCATACTGTGAATTATAATTTATTGTTACATAAATGACAAAAGTTATATGGTTTTTTAAACGTAAATAATATAACTGAAAATGCTATATAGTATATTTAAACTATTGAATGGCAGACAGAGACATCTTTTGGTTCTCTGTTTAATAACAACATTTTAAAACGTAAAACACTAAAAAAGCGCAACTGTCTTTAAGTTAGATTATGTTCCATTTGAGTATTGTTAATTTTTGTTTGACCTAGTGTAAGCAGTGACATCAAAATATATTGAATTCTTGTTAGCATCAAAATCTGGAATTTCTTTGGTGAACCATCATCATTTAATATAATGATTTAATTTAGCAGGTTTCCATGCATTTTGGAAACAACATTAAAATACTTTAGTAATATTTCTTTCAATATATTATTTTTTATATAATATATTTTATCAATACATTTTGTCAATTATGTAAAATTCTGTAAGTAAATCAATTAAAAAATAATTACTTTATAAATATTAAATCAGTATTTTAAAATTTGTTTATTCTATGGCTGATAAATTCTAATTAATGGTGAATTCTTTTGTTCACAGTCAAATGTACCCCGTAGCGTTCAGCTAACATAATTATAATATATTGCATTATATTGTAACGTAATGAAGGATACATCGATTTTTTAAAGTAAATAATATAATTCAATATGTTGTATAGTATATTCAAAACATTTAATGACATAGAGACACATGTTTAGGTTCTTTGTTTAATAACAACAGTTTTTAAAACATTAAAGGAACGTAATTATCTCTTAGTAATATTTTCATACTTATGTTCAATTTGAGTGTTATTGATTTTGGTTTGACGTAGCGCTATGTCAATCATATCAAAATATCGTGAAATCTCGTCGTTAGCATAAAAATCTGGAATTTTTTTGGTGAGCCATCGTCATTTAATATAATGATTTAATTTAACAGATTTAAATGCATTTTAGAAACAACACTAAAATATTTTAGTAATGTTTCTCTCAATATATATTTCTATGTATTATTTTGTATATAATATTTTTTTTAAATATTTTTTGTAAATTAATTAAAAAGTAATAAATACCTATTCTTTATAAATATTACCTATTGTTTATATACGTATTCCTATTTTTTAATACCTGTCCTTTATACCTATCATATATAAATATGAAATATAAATTGCTTTTTCTATGATTGAATAAAATGATAAATAATGGTGAATTCTTCGGTTCGCAATCAAATGGGGCCCGAAGCATTCACCATTATAACATAATTATATTATATTGCATAATATTGTAAACATAATGTAAGCTATATCGGTTTTTTTTAATAAATAATATAATTCAATGTTATATGATATATTCAAAACATTGAATGACAGACACACATGTTTTGGTTCTTAGTTTAATAACAACAGTTTATAAAACATTAAAAAAGCGTTTACGTTCAATTCTAGAGTTCGTGGTTTTTGTTTGACCTAGCGTTATCTTAAGGAGTTCTATCAAAATATCTTGAATTTCGTCTGTAGCATCAAAATCTGGAATTTCTTTGATGAGCCATCGTCATTTAATATCACGATTGAATTTAACAAATTTAAATGCATTTTGGAAACAACATATAAATGTTATTAATTAGATAAGTTAATAAATTTTTAGTACCTATTGATGACATGTAACACCCAATTCTGGCAAAAAAGCAAGACAGGCTAGATGCGCATTTCTGGAATTAGGCGCCAGCCGTCTTCAGTACTCTCGTCTTCAATGCATCAGTTACTGTTCCACGCTTGGCCCTCTTAAGCTATTTTGAAATTTTCTATTGCATGTTCGAGTTCTTAGAGGTAGACGAAATTGACAACCTTAATAAGAGCAAAGAGTATGTAGTTTCTTCCCTTCAAAAATAGAATTAGAATTACTTATATAAGGACTTGGAAAATCAAAGCCACTTGCTATAAGCCCCCACTTAATTTATCTTTCGTATTAGCTTAACACCCGCTATAGGAAATTATGTTATGAGATTGTGTGTTAGTATTACTTTAGATGTAAATAACAAGTTATTATTAATTAAATGAGTTAAGCAATTTTAAAAGAATTGAAAGACCTTATCCCAGAAACTCACATCTACTATTTGGCTGCTACATGTCATCAATATGTACTTTAGAAATGGATTGAGTCATCCATTTAATAATAAATAGTTATTTACGCCTTAATTCATGCTATCACACATTCTAATTATATTATATCCTTTAGCAAATGTTTATTATGATGATGAATTATAATTAATGGTGAATTCTTCGGTTCAGTATCAAATGTGCCCGAAGCATTCACCATTATATCATAATGTATGTTATATATTATTTTATTGTCACATATGACGAAACCTATATCTTTTTATTAAGTAAATTAAATAATACAATATACTATATAGTATAGTCAAAACATTGAATGACAGATAGACACATGTTTTTGTTCTCTGTTTTATAATAACAGTTTTCAAAACATTAAAAAAATTGTATCTTACTTAGAGTTTCAAAGTTATTATGTTCAATTTGAGTACTGTTGATTTTTGTATTGTTGATTGAAGCAGTTCTCCAATATCTCCAATTCTAGTTGTTAGCATCCAAATATGGAATTTCTTTGGTGAGCCATCGTCATTTTATGTAAGAATTTAATATAGCAGATTTAAATGCGTCCTGGAAACAATATTAAAAATTTTTGTAATCTTTTCCCAATATATTGATAACGGTGTAAAAAATGCTTCTGGAAGTTGTTAAACAGGCATTATAACACAGTGTAGTTATAAATTATAGGATAGAAAAGCGTGGCTAGGACATATCATACATGCTTAAAGAATATATTTTACAAATTTGCTATGACAATGTTTTGCCAAAAAAATCATACAACATTTTGGCTTATGGTAGATATATTTTGTAAAATGTAATTTTCAAAGTACAATATAATAATCGTAGAATGTAATCTGCAAATAATGTAAATTAGGAGTTTGGAAGTTGTGATAAAATTATAATAAAATATTTAAGTCGTAATTCATATAGTAACATTGCTGGCTGTCTGGCTATTTTATATTACTAAAAGTTAACATATATATATAACAATGGTTTAATAAAATGAACAATTTACAAGTCTGTGAAACGACATCTGAATACTTTTAGGTCAAATAAAAAACGCCTCTATTCAAATAAATACTGTCAGGATCATGTAAACAAAGAACAAGCCGTCAAAAACCAACTGTTCGTTTTTTACTTTCTCTATGCGTGGCTACATGTGTGCGTATGTATATGTTCTTCCTTTTTTCTTTGTTCTTCTTGTAAGACATAAGATCTTACGAAACGTAGAGTCGAGAGAAAAAAAAATGTTTACGATGTCTCAAGGCGCATCATAGCATCTTCTGGATGCCAAATAAACACAGATCGATGAATATAGGATTAAACTTTTAAAGGTATCTAAAACGCTCGTTGTCGGATATGCCTAAAATGGTCAGAAAAGTTTGACGAAATAACAAAATTAGTTGTATTAAACTAATATTATAGAATGCAATTAGAAAAAAAACCTAGAAAATTTTATAGGAATCTATAAATACGAAAATGAGTAAAAATTTTTGGACATTACAATTAAAATACGTTTTATCACAAATTTTTAAAATGGAACAATTATATGTTCTTTGGAATGATTTTATCTAGAAAACGTTCTATACGGCTCATCTAATTAAACTTATAAATAGAAATTTTATAAAGTTGTGTTACTAAGTGTTTTTAATATTCCACAAATATCTTCCTACTATATTCCTACTACTCCTAATATTCGTACTATTACTAATATTCCTGCTATACCAAGTATTCCTAATATTCCTACTAATATTCCTACTAGTATTCCTACTCTTCCTAGTATTCCTAATAGACACAGTGCGTTAGAAGTTTATCTTTCCTGGAGCAAGTGTATGGATATCATCTACTTTTGGTCATCTTTATTAGAAGATCTTGACAAATAGCATAACAAAATAATTCATTTGTTAAAACCCTCTAATGACATTTTAGGTATGACTATAGGAAAACAGTGTAGCAAAGTAATATTTATAATCTGTAGGAAAGGTACACTGTCAGATAAATCAATACCCTACGTCTCGAGCCACGCAAACGATCAAAAACATATAGCACTTCAGTGTTAAAACTAGACCACTAAATGTACCACTCACTGAAGGACCAAGGGAAAAATATATAAATATCACTGAGCATCTAGCAAACTATAACCAATTTCCAATAGGCCTAATCAACATACGAAAACTCATTATAGAAAAAGCTGCAAAGGAATTTCACAGCTTAACACAAAAAGAAATACCAAAAACAAAAAAAAACTTACAAAATAATCCTTAAATAATTACAATATTATTAAAGCTTTAGAAATTGGCAAATTTTGGTATTTGAAACTGAACTTATACATCTATATATATATATATATATATATATATATATTTGTTGACAGATGAGTAGATATTAATGTAGCAACTATGTTCTAGAAAATATCTAAAAAGTTTTTCATGTTGGAGTAAAAAAGTAATTTCAGATTTATTCGTAAATCCTAAGCCTGCCTATATTAATTTCATTAATTCTGTAGACAATGGATTGATAGAAAATATTTTGAATTATGAAATGAATATTTAATACGGAGGGAAAATGGAATTCGTCTGTCGAACGTCATATGTTGATTTAAAAAAAATTATTTCCAATTCGCGAACCAAAATCAATAACAGAACAAAAAAGAAATAAATAAAACAAAAACAGACTCGTATACATAACCCAAACAGATGCGGGACACTCTTTGTTGATAACTTTGCAAAGTGGAAATGACAGAACATAGGAAACATCCTAGAGTGGTGCTTTTATTTCTGGGTCGTTGAAAGTTACTTTACCGTTGAAGAACTAAACAAGACACGCGTGAGCATAGTGCTGAGATCGGAAGCTTAACGCTATGAATCAGATTTCTTCGGAGAATATATATGGGAGTCACTTTTTAAACATTCACCGTCGTGACATTTATTGATTGCGGTGAGGGAAAGAAACAGTTTTGAAATACAACAAATCAACTTTTAGACTAAAGATATTTGTATACATCAAGTTTACTTTTGCAACCAATAATTCAGAATTACGCATACACAAGGGTCATATATGAATACAATTTTTGAAAGCATATATTATATAAGTTTACTTCATACCTTTGTGTTGGCGTTTTTAATTTTTAGATGTATAGGGTTCAGATAACTTAATTCGCGTTAACTGTTTTAGACATAATTTTTATTAACTTCAAGAGATTTATGCAATCAGCCCATGTATAGGTCAATAACCATTTGTTCTGAGTAGGGAGTTTAGTATCGTGTCTTTGTAATTTGAAGCTTTTTTATCGTTGATACCATATACCGTATTACCATATACCGTATTACCGTTGATACCGTATTACCATATACATATGTAATACGTATATGTATAGGAAAGATATAGCATTCAGGTTTTGACAATTTTTTCTATTTCACCTTAGTAGAGTCTCTTGTATCCGCATCAGTGAAAACCATTTATACGTAATTCGAAGAGGAGACCCCAAGGAACAATTTACCATAGGAACATTTTTCAAAATATTTTTTTCATTAAAAAAGCTGACGACTTAGTATCGGAGTAACTTGACCTTGAAAAAAAATGTTTGCTCTAAATATCTCGGTTCCTATGAAAGTTCAAAAATGAAACTCAGGGAACATATGTATTTCTAACAAGCCTCAATTGTACCAATACGCACAACGGAATATACTGAACTGATTTTGAGCAATACACATTTTTTCAAAAAACTTTTTATTAATACCCTTTATATTATTACACATTTCAATAGCCCTTGTAATTCTATTTAAAATTGTACCACACATGATGGGTCTAATTTTCACTACTTGCCATGCCGACCGACATTCAACAGTCATATATACATGTAAGGCCTAAGAAATAGCACATATATGCAAAGTTACAGGAAAAAATATTTTAAGTTGTATGAGACCTATAAGACTAGCATATAACTTGGTGCTTTTGTAATTGAATAAATGTTGTTATCAGTGGCGGGTGCACATTATAATTTTGGGAGGGGTTCAAAATGATCATTTTATTCAGAAATTCAATTTTAAAACTAGAAGACTGAAATTTTGATCGAATATAGTATCTTGTATTATGCGTCGAAAGAAATTAGTACCATGTCTGAAACTTATGTAGATCTCGAAGGCAGAATATTAGTTGCTATTTCAAATTTTATCAACTTTTCGATATATATCTGAAGCTATAAATCATAGAATACTTGAATAAATTTTATTACATAAGCTACCAAAAGCTCGTTTAATTTTATTTGAAATATTTTTTTCAAACTTACAATTTAACGTACTTACAGGGTGTTTTTCTTTTTGTAAAATTTGCGATCCATTTTACGAAAACGGTCAATACTACATTAAATATGAAAGTTAAAAAAATAAAACTAAGGAAACATGCTTAAGATCCAGGGGTTTCAAGTTTGCGTAAAGCGGACGCGCGATAAAGTTACTCAAAGTAGCAGTGGGGAAAATGTAAGTCGAAAACGGCAGCAGGCTGCGCCAAAGCGGGACAGCAGAGCTGTCCGCGCCGTAGGAAAATACTGGGAAAAAGTGAGTCAAGACTCAAGACCAGCCGTAGGCCGCGGAAAACTGGACGCAGTAGGCAAATATGGGAACCAGGATATTTGTGGGTATGCGATTTACAGGGTAGGCGATTTATAGGTTAAACTAATTTTGATTAATTTACTATAAAAAAACTTTTGTGCTAATTGAATTTAGTAGACGAGTTATAATGTTATAGTCAAAATTAAAAGAGTCAACTTTTGTTTTACGCAAGATAAAACAAAACGTAGGACTTCCAGTATAAGAAAGATGGAGTGGCGATCAGGTCCACGAATTTTTACAATTTATAATTTCCATTTTAATTTCTTGATCGTATCCAATTTCTAGAGCTAGGTTTATTTGACGATTTCTGACGATTAAAATTTCCATTTCAATTTCGAGATTGTATACAGTTTTGAGATCAATTTCATCTACATTCGTTTCCTGGTTTCTTTAGGCTAACATTACAATTTCAATTTCGAGATTGTATACAATTTTGGGATCAATTTTATCTACCTTCATTTGAAGGCTTCTTGAGGTTAACATTACAATTTACGATTTCCATTTCAATTGCAAGAAATAATACATATTCGAGATACATTTTATCTGGGTTCATTTGAAGGTTACATGAGGCTAATGTTATAATTTACAATTTCCATTTCAATTTCAAGATTGTGTACAATTTCTAGATCAATTTGATATAGGCTTCATTGAAGAGAGCTTGAGGTTAAAGTTACAATATCTATTTCAATTTTTAGATGGAGTACAATTTTCAAATTAATTTTATCGACGTGCAATTGAAGGCTTCTTGAGGCTAATGTTGCAATTTAAATTTCCATTTTAATTTCGAGATCGTATATTATTTCTAGATCAAATTTATCTACAATTATTTGATGGTTTTTCAGTCTAACTTAGAATTTACAATTTCCATTTCAGTTTTGAGATTGTATACAATTTGAAGATCAATTTTATATAGGTTCACTTGAAGGTTTCTTGAGGCTAGTATTGGAATTTCTGATTTCCACCTTAGTTTTGAGATTGCATACCTTTTTGGGATCAATTTTATCTAAATTTATTTAAAGGTTTCTTGAAGCTAATATTACAATTTCCATTTCATATACAAGATCAATTTCGAGATTAATACTATCTTTATTTGAAGGTTTCTTGAGGCTAACATGGCAAAGGGTTGTGTACCTCTACTGACCTGTGCGTTTTCACTCAGTATGTTTCTATTGCCTTACAAACTCGTGAACAGGCTGACGTAGTTTATACTGACTTGTCCAAAGCTTTTGATAGGGTTAACCACAATATCCTGTTGCATAAATTGCACAATTTCGGACTGGATGTAGCCCTTTGCATGTGGATTCGAAATTATCTGGCTAATAGAAGACAACTAGTGAATATCAATTCGATTAAATCAGCGTATCATCAGGTGTTACTCAAGGCAGCCACTTCGGCCCAATCCTTTTCAGTATTTTTAAGATATTTCGGAAAATCAAAGCTTCTGATGATTCTGATTTATTGCAGCTCGGCATGAACGGTGTGCTTGCTTGGTGTGAAGTTAATAAAATGTCTATGAATTTTGTTACATATAAGGTCATGAGTTGCTATAGATCGTCCATTTATCATAAACAAATGTATAATGTCAATAGGGAATAGCTGACCAGGGTTGAGATTTTCAAGGACCTTGCAGTTAGCTTCGATCCAAAACTATCCTTCAAGAGCCTCTTCAATACATTTATTATCTTCTCCAACAAAAACTTGGGTTTCCTATTGCGCAACTCCAAAGAATTTTACAATACAAATACTCTAAAAGATCTCTATTGTGTTTTGGTCAGCTCCTGGCTGGAATATTTTAGAATTTTTTGTTCTCCTTTTTATGGGATTGACATGCGACGTCTTGGAAATCTGCGGAATAAATTTCTAAAACATATGCATATGATGGGTGGTGTTAGCACTATGACCTTTTCTGCTACAATAATAAGAGGCAAAATCGACGACTTATGTTTTTTGTTCATGTTAACTAACTCTCTTGTTAATTGCCCTGTGCTGATTTATCTTTGCTCTTGGTAGGCCTATTCGAAATTGTCCATTATTTCGAGTTTCGCTTGCTACTTCCAGTTTTGGTTGCAACTTACCTATCTCTAGAATATGCTTAGAGGCTAACAAACATAAAATCTGGAATTTTTTTGGAAATTCGCTCAATAAATTCAAATTGGAGCCTAAATTTCTCTTTCTGGCATTAGTTTTTAGATAGATTTTTGATAGGTTTTTTTTTTCTTTTTCTGTTAAATAGATTTGAATTTTAATATTTGCTAATTCTGCAACTACAGGTTCGTTGGTTCTTTGTTTCTTTTTTCACTATAGTTTTATTTGTTTTTCTGCTTTTTTTACAAGTACCTACTTTATTTTTATTTTTAAACATTATTTTATTTTTACTTATTTTTTTACATAATTTTTCTATGCTTTAAATAAGTATATAGATTGTAATTTACTTTATTTCGCATTCATTGTAACTTACATTAATAGTTGTAAGATTTTTTGTATCTTCTTTGTAATATCTTTTCTTCATGTTGTAATGCGATTTTCCCGTGTATTTTTCTAAATAAATAAATGAACATAATAATTTACAATTTCCATTTCAATTGCGAGATTGTATACAATTTCAAGATCATTTTATCTAGTTTCATTTGAAGGTTTCATAAAGGTATAGTTACAATTTATAATTTCCATTTCAGCTTCGAGATCGCTTTTTATTTTGAAATCCATTTTATCAAGGTTCGTTCGAAACTTTCTTGAGTCTAATCTTACAATTTACAATCCCATTTCAATTTCGAGATTGTGTAACTTTGAGATCAATTTTATATAGGTTCATTTGAAGGCTCTTGATGGCTAACGTTAGGCTTTACAATTTCGTGCGTGGTGAGGAATGCCAGCATAGCAGTGTCGTGAGCATATGTTGCTACCGTAATATTTTTATAATTAGTAGGTCTGCTGAATACAAAAGATACAGTATTGAGCAAACACGCTATATTGAGTGTCTTTGAAGCATTACTATATATTACAATATCAGCTGCTTTGAGGAACACTTGAGTGTATGGGATACAAATTGCTATATTCACTACCCTGTTTCACTAGAAATTCTCTGTTCTAGTGCACTAGAGTTTGTTCTGTTCTAGTGCTAGTGTTAAATAGTGTTAAATATGATTTGAGTAGTTAACAATGGCTATAATAAATAAACTTTTTAGTATGATTTGTAACCCGTTGTGCTCTGAGATATATCAAGGAAAGCTTCAGTATCTTTTGACATTTAAATCTTTATTTATTTGCTTAATGAGGTTACATGTTTGTTGCGAAAGCAAAATAATAATCTGGGATTATTTTCCTTTTTCATATTATCATGTTGAGCTTCTTGATCTATAAGCTCCGAAAGATTTTGGGAAGCGTTGGCAGCTAGCTTATGGGCTTGTAAGAAACATCTTATGGTTATATTCAGGGTTTAAGGATAATAATGGATAAATGTGTTGAAAGGAGTTAAATAAATATAACTCGCATTTGTGCTACGAAAATATTGAAAGTGTATCTCATCAAACTTAAACATAATTAATGTCAACCACAACAAATTACTAACGATAGTACACCGTTATTTTTGCTATTGCGTTCTTATTTTATTAGTAGTAAGTACCTTTGGCCGTTCGTTGTGGAATTTTTATGGTAGAGAGCATCAGAAAAGAAAAGAAAACTAAAATAAAGAAAAAGGTCAAGTAAAAAAAAAATGATTAAATATTAGACGAAATGGAGCGAGCAAAGATTAGCCCTTTTATTCATTTTCGAACACCCGGAAAATATACGAGCGATGCTTTTTATTATCTCTCTGTCCCTAGTCGTCGTATCGGTTTCTTTTCAGATATAGAATTGGAGTACAAGCAACGTAGTAAAATTACGAAAAATGATGCTATAAATAAAAATTTTATAGGCTCCATTAATAATTGGACATTGCTAATGTTCTAAAGTCATTACGGATTCTCATTTTGCATTTTGCAAATTTATAGCGAATTAAATAGTTATAAAGTTTTAGGAGTTTCATCAATAAATTAATTGAAAGTCGGCTAATAAAAACAACTAGTTCAAAAAACGATAGAAATATGCAAAAAAACTTTCTTGAAACGTAGTTCAGAATGTGGGATGAAACTAGTACAAGTTGATACATTAGCGCTACTTTTAATTCGCTGTTTTTGAAATATATTTTTACTTAGACTCTTTGAAAAATAAAAGATTTCTATATTTCAACCAGGTATAATTGTTTTTATTTAACACATACTTTTGTAGGTTGTTTTCGACAAATGTGTAACAAATATGAGAGACTAGCAAATCAGAAAAAATATTGATGAAGCGCGGGTGGATGGCCATTTCTGTTATAAGATATTAAGCTTTATCAACACCCTTATTTTTCAGAACGTCATTGCATGTGTGGAATTGAATACACACTAACTCTGTATCTGAACCTATTACATCGAATAAATATAATTTTTATTAAATCTTCTATATATGTTTAAAGTCTCTTGGTCGACATATGCAAGATGTTTTGCGTTAATCTTGAATTAACTCCCAAACAAGATCCGATTTTGATGATCTGTTTCTACAAGATTATTGCAACAAATGCGTACTACCCTACTTCTTGAAGATAATTCAGTTTTTTATGGTATTGGCGTGTATTCAAAGTAGCTAAGTGCACAATTGAAAACATGAAACGGACTATAGACTCACGTCGTTACTAACACCACTAGTTTATCCTTGTTCATATATGAGAGCCGCATATTTGCATATTATAAATGATCATATAGATGGGTATCGTCGTTTATTGACATGACTACATTAATTGTTTAACTCATTAGTTAGATTATAATCCAACTAATTAATTAATTAGCTAACAAACCAAAATGTGTTCATTGCGGCGAATGGAATCCAGCCAACTATATAGGATGCATGGTTGCAAAACAGATGTAAAAATTAAAAGATAAACGCACTAAGAAACTACTTGCTCCTAAGCAGCCACAGTGGGATACCCGACAAGAGCCGATAGACAACATAAGTGCAGGACAAAAAACAAATAATAGACTTCAATAAATAATAGAGAAATTAACAAAAATAGCTGCACGTATTAGCGGACTCGAGTATAGCGCTAAAGGAGCTATTCCAAAAAATCATAAAGTCAAGTAGTCTTAGAATTATGGAGTGGAATGCCAACGGATTCTTACAATACCTACAAGACTTGCAAGCAGTTCTTGGTATAGTAAACATTGATCTATGTTTCATTTCTGAGACTTACTTTACTAACTAATCATTTATTAAATTCAGGGATTATAAAGTATACCACATTGTACACCCCGAAAATGCAGCAAAAGGTGGTAGTCTCATCGTAATTAGGGAATCAATTAAGCATCATCAAGAAATGGTATATAAAACAGAACAGTTTCAAGCTGCCTCTGTAAAGATGAAAACCAAAACATATGAGATCATTGTCTCCGCAGTTTACTGTCCGCCTAGATGTGCTCTCAAAAAAAAAACACCAATATTTAGACTTTCTAAATAGTCACGAATATAGATTCATCATAAGTGGCAATTTTAATGCCAAAAACCTCCAATGGGGATACAAAAGGAAAAGAACTGCTTCAAGCAGTCAATGAACTAAAGTGCGAAACACTATCAACTGCCAAGTATTGGCCTACAGATCCCAATAAAATCCTAGATCTAATAGATTTCTTCATAACTCAGAATGTCCCAGTAAACTATATACATGTGGAGGAAGCGTGGGACAGAACTCTGACCATTCGCCCATATTACTCATACTCAGCGACAGCATTATACGAAAGGACTTAGGTCCTAGATTGCCAAATAAACTGACATACTGTAAAAGCTTCAGATTATCACTTGAAGGGAATATCAATCTGCCGGTGCCTCTAAGAAGCGAAGAACAACTAGATAATGAAACAGAATCATTCGTTAATATTATACAGCAGGCGGCATGGGATAATACTCCAGATATTACTCCAAGAACCAAAGGTAACAACTACCCCAAAGAAATCAGAGCCCTTGCCTCTGAAAAAAGACGACTCAGAAGAGTTTGGCATAAAACTAGATTAGCAGCTGATAAAACTGAACTAAATAATGCGATACAGTAACTCAAGAGAGATGTACAAATAATTACAAATAACTCAATTAGTGACTACCTAAGTGAACTGACAAATAATAACAAAACTGACTACTCACTTTGGAATGCTACCAAGGGCATGAAAATGCCAATCCTGCACCATCCACCAATTAAAAACTTAGGTGGTATATGGGCAAAAAGTAATATACAAAACAGATACGTTGAATATCTTGAAGAAACTTTCCAGCCGAATTAGACAGAAGACAGTCTCGACTAGGAAAATCTTATCCGGGAAGAAGGTGCTATCAAACCCGAAAGAAATAGCAACAGAAATTAAACGAAACATTAACCCGAGAAAGGCTCTAGGGTTTGACCTTATTACGGGGGAAATTCTAAAGCAACTCCCACATAAAGCAATTGTAAAACTTACCTACCTTATTAACGCATCAGTTAGATTGGCATATGTACCTAAGATGTGGAAAGTTGCAGAAGTGATAATGATTCCTAAACTCGGAAAAGCTCCAAATCAAGTTTCATCCTACAGGCCAATCTCCTTGCTCCCTGTAATCTCAAAACTGTTCGAAATAATACTCCTGAAACTATTAAGACCAATCATTGAGGACAGATACATAATTTCGGATCATCAGTTTGGCTTCAGATAGTACCACTCAACTATAGATCAGGTACACAGGATCACATATTTAATTGAAAAGTCGTTGGAGGAAAGCAAAGTTTGTTCTACTGTCTTTCTTGATGTAGCTCTGGCTTTTGATAAGGTGTGGCACGAGGCACGTAACTATAAATTAAGTGAACTCTTGCCTTACCAGTTAACACAAGTATTTAAGTCCTATGTTTCAGATCGACCTTTTAGAATTAAGCATGAAGATGCTTACTCGGAACTTAAAGAAATTAAGGCAGCAGTACCGCAATGCAGTGTACTAGGGTCAGTCCTGTCTACTATACACCAGTAATATTCCTGAATTAGAGCATGACACAATAGCCACCTTTGCTGATGAGACTGGCATAATGTCTGCAGACAAAAGCACGATGAAGCGGCATTAAACCTGCAAACAACAGTTAACAAAATTAACAACTGGATTCTCCAAGCAATGGAGAATCAAATTAAATGAAGCTAAATCTGTTCATGTCAATTTTACAAACCAAAGAGAGCAACATATCCCTGTTAGCATAAACAATCTCCAAATACCACATGATAATACTGCAAAATATTTGGGTACGACACTGGACGCTAAGCTGCGCTGGAGAGCGCTTCTTTTTTCTTCAAAAAGAAAAAAGAAGAATTGGACATCAGATTTAGGAAAATATATTGGCTGCTTGGACGAAATTCCACCCTGGCAATATACAACAAAGTACTGCTGTACAAACAAATTCTCAGGCCATATGGACATATGGCATTCAGCTGTCGGGTTGTGCCAGCAAGAGCAATTTAGAAATAATAAAGCGATTCCAAAACAGAGTATTAAGGAGCATTGTTAACGCCCGCTTGGTATTGCAGAAACAGTGACCTCCATAAGGACATTGAACTGGACATTGTTAGACAGACCATCAACAAATTCGCTAATAGTCACGAACAACGACTTCTTCATTACGTCAACGTTGAAGCTATCCAGCTCTTACGAACCAGATCAGAAGACTCAAGAGAATCAAACCTTTTGAGCTAGTGTAATTTGTGTTAGTGCAAAAGCAAAGAGTAATGCTTAGGTACACAGTAGTGTTTGTATAATTAAGTTAAAAGGATAGTTAAGAAACCCTATTGAGAGAGTCCTTAGATATAAGTTTCGTAATTGTAGTAAATTAGGTTTGAAAAATATTACTCATTGAACAGGTTCAAGATCAGATTGTAATTTTAATAAACGCCAATAGGGGTGTTTAATAATAAAAAATAAATAAAAGAATTTAACACATAATGAAAGTGTATAGTTAAATTGAAAATAAGCAAATACAAAAAGGCAAAATTGTGGTACGAACATAGAGACACATGATTGAAAAATTATGATATTATACGCTATATACGTGACCTATGAAACAATTAGGGCATTAATGCTTTAAGGCGCTTTGAAAGAATGCTGAAGTTTTATAGTGATATTATTCAGATCATGTATACGAAAAATTAATTTAACTAAAGTTAAGTAAAAGAAATTATCTAGTGTACGGTATTCAATTTAAAAACATACCACAGACGTATAATTATCCACTTTGTTTTTGTAGGTGAAGGGTAAGTTAATTAACTACAATTTATTTAAAATAATTTCGTTAGTAAGTATAATCAATAAAAAAACGATTAACATTTATCTTTTTTTATATTACTAATCAAAAAAATTAACAAAACCATATAATATGTTAATACATTATTTAAATGTTTGAAAATATGATTAAATATAGTGTGATTGATTGTAACTATGTTACGAAAGAGTTCATGTGAATGTGATGAAATTGTGATAGAATTTTATTAATGTGCATTTTGAAATATTCCATTGTAATCGCATATATGATGTATTGTTCAAGCATGAACAGGGAAAAGACATTGAATATTTTTGAACTTTTATATAATTTCTTTATTTAGAATAAAATACAGCGTTAAACAATAAACAGAGGAAATACCGTGAGGAACCCGCATACTCCACGGTATTTTCGCTTAAAGTTGTAGGAAACATTTTTAATAATGAAAAATAGTAAGCAGTGACTTATTTGGATAATCTGGATTACGATCTAGATGCTCCCTAATATCTCGCAACAAACTATTAAGTGTTCAGGACTAAAGTAAGTTATGGTAGATGAAACATTTAATAATTTTGAAGTGCTATGTGCTTATCCTGTATAGCAATATTACAAAGCTACCCTATTTAGTAGGAGTAGCAGTAGTAGGAGTAGCAGCAGGTCTAAGACATAGGATGAAATCTAATTTAATTTATGATTTTTTAGATTTAATCTAATTCAAAAACAACAATTTTAATTTTAACAAAATATATTTTAATAGGAGAATTGCGTATTCAAACAAATTGAATACGAATTTAGCAAATTAATATCATGCATACGAGGCCAAGCCAATTAATTGAAATATAAGGATGCTATCGAAGCGAGATGTAAAAGACTGAACTATTATACGTTATTTGAGTTTTATCTGTTAAGAGTTATGTTATAAAAGAGATTACGTGTTTAGATTTACTATTGTGCGTTTTAATTAACCCCACGTCCATCTAGCAGTGCTCCATAGTAATTAAGACTACTCTCTAATTACGAGCCGCCAAAGTCTAAATACTAACTACCCTCTTGTTCAGGATGAAAGTGATTTCTAAGTGACACAATTATCTATTTGAAATAGATAATGGAATTAAACAGAACCATTGCTAACACTGTAGTAGTAACATTAAAAACGGAACATTAAAAATGGCAATAAAATATGAGGACTATTTCCTTTAATCCTTTCACCAGAGTTAAACTTCCGGGACAGATATGTAACTGGACGAACCGTAATCACCCATATGGACAAAATGTTAGAATCCCACTTGGACAAATAGTACGCCACATAGAAACAACGAACGCTGATATATCCTTCGTTAATAGGGACCTGCGCCAGAAAAACAAGTTTTATTTTATTTTTATTTACATTTAATGTCAATTATTATGTAAAGTTGTTATTCTAGCATTCAACTTATCAATAAAATAGTATTAAGTTTGCAAATTTATTTGTTCTTAACGAAATCCGCCGCAATAGAGTCCAACCTCCGCAAGACCAACACGGTCCATTATGGTCCTTCGAGCTGGATGGAATGAAACTCATCAAACTCAGCCGTATGCAGAGTAAATAAAACGTCATCTAGAAATCAATCATTGATTTCAATCAATCATTGATTTTCTAGCTAGAAATCAATCATTGATTTCTAGCTGAAATCAATGATGGATTTCAGCTGAAATCAATGATTGGATCATTCAAATTATACACCCAACCGCTACTTGCACGAAAGTCGTCTTTGTGCATCAGGTGAAATACATCTTGCACGAGCGGTTTTTTAAGATATTTTATTGCGATAGTTAATATTACCTACCTACTAAAATGAATAAATTCATACGTTATTCTCAAAATTTAAACCGACATGGGCCTTCGAAAGTTCACTCTCCGTGGCTTCTGTGAAAGATTTTAAACCTTTCTCGCCTAGCTCACTATCCCATTAAAATGATATTGATTATTCATACTACTTTTCCCCTTTTTATAATAAATTGTATTCATCTAATATATTCCACTGTATTAGTCCCACCATATTTTACTAAGTACTTTCGGCCATGATTAACATAAATCAAATCAGATGTGCTTACCTCACATACATTAATGCAACCAACGCAGTTTGTGTTCACCCATTATTGATTTCCTATTAATCAGATCGGTTCATTTACACATAAAATGATAAGAGAATCGTGCCCTTCTCCCACTCTGCTTATTGGATAAATCTATGTTCCTATGTAAAAGAATTTGTATAAAATTTATTTACATACCTGAGGCTTATACCACGATCAATTATCATTTCTACATTTTAATTGTAAAACTTATTTATGGTAAACCTGCCAGTAATCGTCTGTCTTTTTCTAACTTATTTCGTCTATCAAATAACCTGTTTAAGCCGTTAAGCATTCTATAGCATCTACCCATCCTGAATTATTTATCAATGATTGATTTCAATGATTGATATCCTGATTAAACCTCTCAATATTCTGCCAAGTACATCCTTCTTTCCAGTTTCTTATTGTACCCTTTTTCATTATTTGGTTTGAGTGTATGTGATTTAGCTAGACACCTCATTGGTAACACTTTAAGTTAAAATTAAATGTTTCATTTATTTTAATTTAAAAGTTGGGTCGTTTATTATATAATTTATGTGGACAATAATTTTTACCTCAATAATATCACAACTGTTATTTTGGATTTAATACTTGATAAATTGATTTTACTCTTTTGTTGGATGAAATTAATTGTATTAATTAACTTTAAATTTAATTTTTTGTCATAAGTTACTTCTTTTTGAACACTTTACTTTCAATTTAAACTGATGCAGTTCTTGAATTATTCATTACTATGGATGCCGAAACAAGGGCAAAAATAACAAAGTTGAACAAATCACGCGGTATTTTGAAATCCCACTTGTTACTCCTCAAGAATTATTTAACAAAGTTAATAGATAAGTTAGAGACTCTCGATTCAAAACTTAAGTGTCAAGAAATAGAGCTTCAAACTCGATTGCTAAGACTCGAACAACATCTAACTCAGTTCGAGGAAATGGAAAATGAAGTCGAACTTTCTATTATCTAGTATCTCGAATTTATACTATTCTTTATTATCCGCGGCCAAAAGTCTTCTTAAGAATTCTGAAAATAATAGTGTGTCTACTTTAGGGTCAGGATATCAACGTTCAAAACCTCACTAAAATTTCAAATTGCCAACTATGACGTAGCAAACATTTGGCGGAAATGATCAGAAATGGCTTGAGATTCATGATAGTTTCAAATCTCTTATCCATGAAAGTTCAGCTATTAACCCAATACAAAAGTTTCACTACCTTCATGTAGCTGCTCAAGGCAGTGCAGCCAAGGCAATTGTTTCTCTGGAAGTTTCTGCTTCCAAGTACTCAGATGCTTGGCAGTTACTTATTGAACGTTTTGACTATGAGAACCTTGTCAGTCACAACCATTTCAAGGCACTTTTCTATATCGAGAAAATGGACATGGAACCTGCAGTTCGCATAAGAAATACGATCAATACTTCAAACTATTTACGTGCATTGAAATACGTAAGTCAAATGTTCAACAGTGAGATGCTCTCATAATTTACTTCTTAACCTCAAAATTAGATTCAGTCACTGCTCAATACTGGGAAATAGACCGCACTGAGTATATTCCTACTCTGAATAATTCTGTCAAGTTACTGAAGAAGAAGGAATGTTAGACACGCTAAATATTTCACAGCAAAAATCTCTCACATATTATTCAAACCCAAACTAACTTCTTAAAGTTAGTACTGCTCTTCTAACGTGCAAAGTTTGTAATAGATCATATAAAATTTACAGGTGTGAAATATTTTGTAGTTGTCAACAGAGAATCGCGCATTTCGTATCAGGGATCTAGGACTTTGAATTAATTGTTTAGTCTTTGGCTACTTTGGAGGCAAGCGTAAATCTTCTTGTTTGAGAAAGTGCACAAACGCAATTACATTCTATTGTATGGCGAGCACAATAAAATTCATGCTCATCTAAAACAATCCTCTAGTTCTGTACAAACTTCTGCTCCACCGCTAGAGCAGTCATCACGTAGTGAAGAACCTCATATCTCTTTGAGTTCTTAGATAGATACTGTTCTTGATTCAGCCATGGATGATGATGCATGATTTCCACAAGGACAGAGCCCTCTTGGATTCAGCCTCTCAATCAAATTATGTAATAAGTTTGCAATCAGTTGAAGGTACGTACCTCTGACACCCGTTAATATATCTGTGACAGGCAAAACTTGCATGTCCTCCACAATCAAATTTAGAGCACACTACAGATAGGATCCTTTATAAATAAGAGATGGTTTAATGCCGATTGCTTAGTCATGTCCGAAATTTACAATATACAATTAGCAGATCCTGAATTCCTAGTAATATAGACATTCTGCTGGGTGCAATTCATTTTTGGTTACTTATTTGCAATAAGCAAATCCGCCTAGGACCCAATTATGCAAGGAACTATTTTTGGATGGGTATTATCCGGTCCGGTTTTATCTCATACTTATCTCCTTGTGCAACCATCATTTGATCACAACTAAAAGGATAAAAAATCAGTTGTCCAAACTTTCCGCAGTCTGGAGTCATCCACTCCGTGTAGGAAAAGCAATATGAAACTCACTTTAAAGCAAATCTAGAGGTCGTTTTATTGTTAGACTCCGAGTAAATTGGGATCTTCTTTCGAACGTCTCTGAAACAGATCCATAGTTTAGAATAACGATTCTCATGAGACGAGGAGTTGAAAAATTTATCTGATGTATTTCTTCAAGAATATGTTGATCTCGGTCATATGAATATTGCTACATCGTGAGTCTCGTGCTTCTATTATCTTACCCATCACGGGGTGGTTAAGTAAATTAGTTCCGCCACCAAGGAATACCTGGTTTTGAACGCATCTGCCTAAACCAGTTTGGAAGTATCCCTGACTGATTTACAAATGATAGGTCCAACCTTGCAAGACGACATCTTCTCCAGTCTTCTTCATTTCAGGCAGTATAATTACGTAATCTCAGGGGACATTGAAATAATGTACCGTCATATCGTAATTTCTGAGGAACGACGACCTCTCCGAAGAATTCTATGGCATCCACCTTTTACCACAAAAATTTTTACCTATAAGACACTGTTACTTATGGAATTGCCGCACTTGTATTTGTTGACACTCGATGTATTACGCAACTGGCTGAAGAAAACAAATTTTAATTCACTAAAGCCGCTTATGCCATATGCCACGAGTTTTAAATGAATGATTTTTTCTCGGGCTCCGACGCAATTGAAGGACAATTATTATGTAATAATTGTCACTCATCGAGTGACAATTATTATGTAATGTCATTAGTACGGCATTCAAATTGTTATCAATAAAAATAGTAAGTTTAATGTACGTTTGCAAGTTTAATTATTAATAACACGGTCCAGTAACTTTGGGTTAGAGTTACGTGGAATCGTTTCTAGTCCAGTTCCGGACATATCTTCTTGACTCTTTTAATACTGCTATTAACATTTATTAACTTTCGTTTTTATTATAGGTCGTGGGCCATTTTTCGTCTGATATGATTTCACAAATCCAACCTTCAATGTTTTATCACGTCGTTGAAACTTTGTTTAGGGCGCGCAATCTCAAAGCGCCTCTTGGAAGCACTCTGGGGTTAGTAAAATTCCAAGGCATTAACTTTCTAT